>OX596075.1:139744494-140006774 GCA_951394005.1 Protophormia terraenovae
CTCTGTTAAACTCTGTAAAAAGGAGTATGACATTAAAAGGGATTTGTGACGACATTTCCAGACAAAGTGACATAAGAAATGAAGAATTAAAATATTACATATTACATTTCCTGCAAATGATGTTAAATACATTAAAAATTCTTGTAGTAAATTAAAAAAGTATAAGTATATATGTATAAGTATTTAATTTATAATTTATACATTTTAAAAATTTCCAAGTTACAAGTTCAAATGTAATTTGTCAAGTTAAAAACAATTTGTAGTTATGAAGATTATTTTTCGACAGCGATAACCCCGAAGCATATTTTTATATTTTAGAGAATCCAATGTCATCTGCTTTATTACACCCTGAAAGTTAACAGAACTAACGACTAAAAGTTTTACATACATATACATACAAAAGCAACAAAATATTTCCAGTTGTAAAAGTTGATAAACATTTTTAAAATTTATTGCGATTTTTTAAGTAGATGGCAGTTTTAAAGTAAAAGTATCAGAATATAGTGAAAATTTTGATTTTGTTATACATATTGCAATTTTCAATATTTTAGACTCGGTCTGTTATTTTACCTTGTCCCCATACAAATGTTTTCCAGAAAATCGCTTTATTGATCATATTTATCTTAAGTATGCGAATATTTTTATGAAAATCGGAAAAAGGATATTTTCTATCGACATTACTCATACATTAAAATTTCAAGAGATTGGGTGCATATTTGATCATAGCTTCCATATGAGGCCCCCTCCCGAGAAATAACCATAAAAATGTCAGTATTGGAATTAGTATGCTATTAAATTTCGCCGCATAAATGACATACAAATAATTTGTGATTTTATTTGTAATTATTAAAACTTATATAATTATGAATGACATCACTAAATTTAAAGAGCATTGGTCCGGAATATAGTTCCCATATTAAAGTCCTTCGAGGAAACATATTAATGCACATAAATTTCACAAAAACCTAGATTTTGAACTAAATTTTGCACAAATAAGTTTTTTATAAGTGTATAAACCGCAGAATGAATTTTAAAATGGATAGGTCCATGTATGTTCATAGTTTCTATATAAAGACCCCTCCCGAAAATAATTTGAGCGCATACACATATGTGATTTAGAGTATTATAAGGTTACGCTTAACTAACTTCAGCTTTTTGCTATTTAGTTACTTACGAAATTATATTAAATATATAAAAATCATAGCCTACTATCTTTTCGTAGGGTAAAATTATAATTAAAAAATTTAAAGTTAAATACGACCTGCAAATAAATAGGTATAAATACTAAATTTACCATCGTTTTAACTTTCAAATATATTTTCAAATCATCCAAATAATGTTGTTATGTTACACATAAGGTAAGAATAAATTAAAATTTAAATACCACGGCTCAAAAATTACTATTTTTGGACAATGTCTCACTAAACTGATAACTAAATTTGTTATTAGCAGGGAAACCAGAATATGCAATTGCATGTTTTTTCCTGGACATTGAATGAAGCCATCGATTAAATATTTATCCGTTTCAGAAAAAACAAATCATTTTGGCATCGATTTGTTAGTGCATATTTTTGCAAATTTTACTATTAGCGGCATATTATTGCATTTGGCGATTTTTAGTGCATATTTATAGCATATTTTGTTATTTTTAGGTCATATTTAACCCTTTTAGAATATATTTTGATATTTCAAGGATAATTTTTTTATACCTCATGAAATGTTTTTCGACAAAAGTCACCCCCTGGAAATGTTCGGATAGTTCAAAAACTAAGACATGCAAATTTTTGAACTGATTAAAAACAATTTAGAGGTGGCTCAAAGCGATCAAAATCTTGAAAATGATGACTTTTTAAATTTTTTTCTTTCATCGATCATAAAAAATTTATTTTAAATGCAATTTTTTTTACTTGACGGGCTTAATATTGCCCGTAAATTTTGAAATATTCGCCAGATTCCTGCAAGAATATATGATATACGGGCTTAATATTGCCCGTAAATTTTTAAATATTCGCCAAAAGCCTGCAAGAATATATGATATATATATATATATATATATATATATATATATATATATATATATATATATATATATATATATATATATATATATATTAAATAGAATAGATGCAATTTTTTTAACTTGACGGGCTTAATATATATATATATATATATATATATATATATATATATATATATTAATATATTGGATAAAATTAAAAAACCGGTTTTTTGGTTAACCGTATACTTAAAAACCGGTTAAACCGGTTAACCGATATTTCGATAATTGCTCTAATTTGAAGCTTAATAAAAATATTTTTGGTAAAAATAAAGTGTTTTTCAACTTATTGGTTTAACCATGCACCAAATAATAAACACTCATTTTAAATAGCGACTGATTTACATCGTTTATTTACAAAGTTACAAAGTTTATTATACTTCTTTTCAGCCTTTAGACTAGTTTTAATAAAATTTAACAAAACAATTTTTTTTTTCATATTTTAGCTTAGCTTTTGAAGCTTTATAATGATCTAAAATTATTCTATAAAGTATTTTGAATATTAGTTTAATTTTTCTAATTTAAACATAAAATTAAATTATCGAAATTTTAAAGCATCTCAACAAAAAGGAAGCTTCAGACCTAGGATAATGTACTTTAAACATATTATGATTTATATTCACCGCTTTTGAATTTTTGCTCTTAAAGAAATGTTTATATAATTTACACAGAAAAAATTATGTCTAGAATTTTTTTTAATAAATCAGTTTTTGGATAAAATTAAAATTTTATCAAAAAATTTATTTGATTTTAATAATTTGTTTTGAATTTTTGCTCTTAAAGAAATGTTTATATAATTTACACTGAAAAAATTATGTCTAGAATTTTTTTTTATAAATCAGTTTTTGGTTAAAATTTAAATTTTATCAAAAAATTTATTTGATTTTAATAATTTGTTTTATTGATTGTTAATAGTAAACAGAATGAAAAAAAAAAACAAGAAAAAAAAACAATTTAGAAGTTTGACAACCTCAATAAAAAATTAATTATATAATTTTTCTATGATTTTAAGGCATTTTGAAAGGTAAGCTACATAATTATATTGAATATGTTAACGATTTTCCAATAGCAGTAAATCCCTCTTATTTTATAGTATCGAGTATTGTCGTTCTTTTTACTCAAAAGTTAATATCCAGAAATCCGCAAAGCATATGGTCCGTCGAAAATAACGATGGCTTATACAAAAGTTTCTTGCCTTTGATAGTCATCGATATTTTGCACATGGTAAGTAAAACTGTTATTTAATTACATCATAAACGGGATAATACATTTGTACTTATGTTTGTAACACACAGAAATAGTCGTTGGACTCCCACCATTAAATGCCATTCTGAACCAATTTAAAAATATTCGTAAATCTGGGTAGCTGTTACAAGAAATCTTCTGCATAAAGGTCACAATATCGATCATATATAATTTAATAAAATTTGCATGTCTGTGCATTATTCCACTAAAAAACCCGATAATGGTGACATAAAATGTGTCACAAATAATTTTAATTTAAGTACACTTTTTCAAATTACAAAATGATCAAGATACCATCAGAACGTCCATGCACATTAGTTCTAGACGTGGAACCATATTTTCTGTCTGCTAGAGGTATGTAAAACTCACTTAAAACCTTTTTAAATTTTAATAACATTTAGTGTTTTTTTTTTTAGGTTGATCTGGTAATTTTACGTGAAGACAGTAAGGTGAAGTTGGCTTTAATACTTTTTATACCCTACACCACCATAGGTGGGGAGGGTATAATGCGTTTGTGCTGATGTTTGTAACACCCAAAAATATTGGTCTAAGACCCACCTTAATTTATACCAATCGGCTTAGAATCACTTTCTGACTCGATTTAACGATGTCCGTCCGTCCGTCCGTCTGACCGTCTGTCCGTCCATGTAAACCTTGTAATCAAACTACAGGTCGCAATTTTGAACCAAAATTTATGAAATTTGGTACTCAGCATTTTTTTGGTCCAGGGACGAAGCCTATTGAAATTGGTTATGATCGGTCCATTATTTCACCTAGCCCCCATACAAATGTCCTCCCGGAAAAGGGTTTAACGATCATAATTCCCTTAAATATAGCAATATTTTAATGAAATTTGGAACATATAAGTTTTATATAAGTCTAAATAAGTGTGCCGATTTTTAAAAAGATCGGTCCATAATTAACCATAGCTCCCATATAAACCCCTTTTTACAAAAATCGCTTTAACGGGCATAAATCCCATTAAAATGTTAGTATCAAGTTAATATTCGACACAAATAAGTATTATATCAACATAAATGATAGTGCCAAATTTTAAAAAGATCGGTCCATAATTTACCATAGCTCCCATATAAGGTCCTCTTTCGGGAATCATCCAAAAGTGAATAAATTCATATACATGTCAGCATCAACGTAATATTCTGTATTCGTATGTTTTATTTTACACTTATGAGTATCGGACCACATTTGACTCCAAGTCAAGACCCCTCCCCGAATTATAATGTACACAATGGTGTAGGGTATCATATGGTCGGGCTTGACCGACTATATCTTTTTCTCTCGTTTTATTTCAATTAAGTTTATCACTAGTATATATATATATATATATATATATATATATATATATATATATATATATATATATATATATATATATATACAGTGCGCGAAAAACCTAAGCATATACAATAAAATTATAAGAAAAACCACTTTATTTATTTTATATCCAAAAAATATGTTCCACATTCCATTTCGAACTATTTGCAGTTATATATTATGACATTTAAATTACAACACTTAAGATCACTGTCAAGAAATATGATGCAATTGGAAAGATTACAACGATTAGAATATCATGCTTTATTTAAAATTATATACAATATTATAGCGGTTTAATAGTGTTTATGGCTAATTGCATTCCTTATAACATATTCCAATCGTAACGGCATTGATAAAAGAAGTCTGTAGGCAAAATATACGTCAACATTGCATTATTATTGTCCGTGCATTTTTTTAAGGCCTTTATAGTGTTAAAGCGGCTCCTCTCAGCAAAACTGTTTGGCATAGAATTCCTCTCATACTCTCGGAATATTTCAGGTCTATGAAAAAACTGGCTCATGTCCTATTAGAACAGTTTTTTTCGCAAACAAATTTTTTTGTTAACTTTTAATTTTTGATGAAGTGACATCTCGCTGAAATGTATGGACCAAGTTCCAATAATCCTTTTCTAAGAAAAGGCACGTTTACCATAAATTTCTGTACTTATAAAACCCTTTAGGAATATTTTATTGTAACTATGTGCACGATATTCTATAATAAATCCTTCCAGCAATTTGGTAAGTATCTAATTTTCTCATCCCGCCGTTTATTTTGTGTCAATATAAGAAAGAACCATCTGATAATACAAGTTAAATATTTTATTGTCACTAAAAACAACTTCCTCCATTTTTTTCCCAAAATCTTTGATTTTCGACAAAGACAGTCTTGGTGCTTTGTGAGAGTGCAAAGATTTAAATTTTAGTATCCCTTTTCGCATACTATATGTTGGGATATGATTTTTAAATGTATGAATACGACTCAAAAATACTATCAGTTTAAAAATGGTTCATATTTAGCGAGGCGATACTTCTTTTTTGGTGCGAATTCGTTTTATGTCCATAATATTCTTATTAAAAATTGTAGATTTCTTTTTTGAAAACTGTTTTTTCGGTAACTTTCGTAATTGTTTGGACGCATAAATATGATAACCTTTATTTCGGATTAGTTTTCAGATATTTGACAAAAAATCCAGCCACATTTTCTGTATACTGTCAACTTGGTGGGCTGTTATTTAATTCGATAGGTTCAATGGAACATTTCGTAAATTACTGCTACATTAATAAAATGAAAAATGTTTAATCATGCAGCGTTCAATTACTAGGGAAACATTAATGCTAAAATGTATTACTTTAATTAAATGCTAACTAATGCATCATGATTATCACAAAATTGTATTTTGTATGCTTAGGTTATTTCGTTCGAAGTTTTTAAAGATTTTTATATTTTTCCAAATAAACCATATAAAATATACCATTTTCCATAAACCCCTTAATGCACTTAGATTGCAGTGTCTAAAAGATAATTCATATTTTTATTACATTTATAGGTAGCAAAATATGTAAACTTTTACTCTGTATGCTTAGGTTTTTTCGTGCACTGTATGAATCCGTTAAAAAGTTATATTAATCTGATGTTGGAACTTTAAAAAAATTTAAAAGAATTCACTTTTTGTTCCGGAATTTATAATTTTTTTAATATTTTCAAAAGAAATCTTAATGTAAATGCGTGTAAAGTAAATTCGAAGGAGTTTAGGGTGAAGGTCTGCCCAAAAGCCCTATCCAAATTTTGGATTTTTTTTTTTTTTTTTTTTTGTTATGTTCTCAAATTACAATGCTGGGATCAACTTAAAATTATTTTAATTTTATAGTTCTTATGTAAAGTATACACTCAAAAGGTATTTTTTAACGAAGGCCTTTATAGGGTGACCATTTCGATAAAAAAAAGTCAATTTTTTTAACACGTTTTATACGGATTGGGATTTTGGATATTTCCATGTAAAAAAGTGGACATTTTTTAATTGATATGATTTTAGGACAAGTTTATACATATCATTCGTTTAAATTTTATTAAAGTTTAAATATTAAATTTATATTTAAAAAAAAAAAATAAATTTTAAGT
This sequence comes from Protophormia terraenovae, assembly GCA_951394005.1. Lineage (NCBI taxonomy): Eukaryota > Metazoa > Arthropoda > Insecta > Diptera > Calliphoridae > Protophormia > Protophormia terraenovae. The sequence continues at coordinate 139,751,252 of OX596075.1, forward strand.
CCTTCGAGAAATTCTGCAATGAAGTATAAATTATTATAAATTATAAATTATTAATCTCCATTTTCTAACCTTTTCTTAGATACCAAATACTTGTATAAAAAGTTTATACTTTTGCCTAAACCTCAGCAGCCAAATCAACTCGAAAACACCTCAGCACTGACCATGTGAAATTTTATTGAGATACCTCTAACGGTTCAATAGTTACTGAATTATTTCCAAATAAAAACGTTTTGGAACCACTGTGCGCTGTAAGTAATTTTATTATCCAAAATTGTTGTAATAATGAGAAATACGTAGGTGAGTTATATGCAAAACAAGGGATTTTTGTGAATTTTAATCGTGAATATCTTACGCAGATCACACATGATTACCGAAAAATTTTGACATGATATATGAGATACCAAGGCAAAACAATATGCCGAGTTTCGTTTCTCTCCCTTAAATATTGGATGAAATCTTATTTTACTGGGGTTTACTTGATCGAAAATGACGCGTTTTAGGTAATTCCATTTTAATAACTATAATATTATTATTTGTTCTCAATTATGTTCTTTTTGGTCATTTTAGAAAGATAATTAACTGTAGAATTCAGAAAGATGAAAAAGAGGAAAAGATCTAATGAATTAGTTATGGTTGGACAGAATAAAAAACATTTCTATTGGGTGAAAAACCCTTATTTTTTCCATATAAAAGAGGGCCACCCTAAAATGTAACCTATACAAAATATAAATTAAAGAAGGTTCGATAAGTTTTATATTAGTGAGCATAATCGCGATCTTTATCTGTTTAATCCTCCTTTATATTTCGGAACCACTTTATAAAATTACACTGGTCAACAACAATTTTTTTTCGTCCTCCTTCAAAAAAAAAAAAAAAATATGTGGACTAAATGGAATTCGACATGCTAAACACGCATGTCCCATCAGGTCGAGATTTTTTTGTTTATGAGGGTTTCTAATATTTCGCCCTAAATACGTCGTTCTAATACCAAATTTTTTTCCGCTTAATAGTTTCCTCTTCATAATTTCGAAAAGAAATTTCCATGCAAAATTGAAATTTTTTTTTTACTAAAATTTCTTTTGAAAAGTGAAAACATCAAAAATGTTTCAGTTTATCATATTTATCTCAAAGCTGGTAAGATAAGCTACGTATCTTCAAAATCTATGCACAAATCTTGATTTCATTCACAGTTAAATGAAAATACCCATATATACAATTAAGTGGATATACACTGGTGGGCAAAATATAAAAAAAAAAAATCGTTTTAAATAAAAAATCAGTGAATTAGTTGGAAAGCAACGTGCTAATAAGAATACGCTTTCACTTTTTTCTGTCACGTACTGATTTTCTTTTATGGGCGTGACTACTATAACCCCGCCTTTAGGCTGTCATACTTGTATAACTCGAGAACGGTTTGTCCAATTTAGATAAATTAAACTCCAGTAGATAGCGCTTTAAATTATCTTGCACTTACGCTGACCGCGCCCATTTTTTGTTTCAGAGTTTATATTGGTCCTTGAACTATTTGTACAAAATTTCGTTGACGTTTCACCTTATATGGATGATGGGCGGTAAAGTGTTCGGACCACACCCATTTTTGGTTTCCATGTTTATATCGACCCTCGAACTATCTGTACAAAATTTCGTTATCTTACATGCTTTTGTTTAAGAGATATCAGCAGAAAAGTATGAAATGAAGCTACAACGGACACCCTGTGTATATAGCCCATAACTTTTTTGTTTATTAACCGATTTTGCCCATTTTCAATACCAAACAAACCTTATATAAGATAAATATTCGAGCCCTATCCTGCTTTTAACAGACGGACAATCGGACGGATATAGCTAAATCGACTTAGAATGTAACCAGGACCCAGAAAATATATATTTTATGGGGTCTTAAATAATTTTTTCGACATTACAAAAAACATTTTACTGCAGTACTTACCCTGGGTCATTTGGCACCTCCGAAGGTGATGCCATTTCCGATTGAGTAGGAGCTGATTGTTGTTGATGTTCGATCTTCATGTCCATATTAACGAGGATAAATAAAATAATTTGTATTGTAATTAAATTTGAATTTATATATTTATTTTGTGATGTAATTAAATATTTCAATATAGCAAAAAAAGGCAACACTTTATCACTTGCTATGATATTTAAATTTTTATTTATTTGTAATTAATTTTTGTGAATTTATCACTTGCAATTAAAAATATTTTTCAATATAAATTTCAAAGATTTAGCACTTTTTTTGTTCAAGTGTGAGAACGAAGAGTGTTTAAATTTATCGGTATGTATCTCTTCTTTGTATCTCTATTAAAATATGGATCAGCTCACTCAACAAAAACAAAAATCGAAGGCGAATTTGGCGTAGTTAATTCTTATAATTATTATTATTTTCTTTTTTTTTAATTTATTTATTTAGAATCATATTTCTATATTTTAATTAAATTACTTATATATATTTTTTACATATTTTCCAAGCGCTGGAACACATTGCATATTAATAAATAACAATACTATAATAATAGAACTGAAAAAGGGCACACAATTCAAATTTATTTATTTGTTTTTTTTTTTTTTTTCTGAATAAAAAATATACTAGTTTTATTTGATTTTTATTATAAGGCGTGTTTTATTTTTAGCAAGTTGTTCACTTAAATTCCTATTATGTATTTTTTTAAATTTTAATTTAAACAGGTAGTTTTTTTCAAGTTGTAAGTTTCTAAATTCAGATATGTTACGACTCTAATGCCTACAACTACACAGCCTTAAAGAAACGAAAAACACTTTTTATTCTTATATCTATTATTATCTTCGCATTTTAGATTTTTGTGGTCTTTGAAAAGATTGCAAAGATTCTTAAATTTTTAGGTTTTTGGTAAACTGATCTTGTTTTTACGCTTCGAGAGATTGTTGTTTGAAATGAAAAATGTTTATAAAAGATGCTGTAAAGATAGGAAGTAAAAAATACATTGTAATTCATATGTTAATTTTATGTTCATTATTAAATTAATCCAGTGTTTACAGTCAAAGAAAATAAGTACATACTATATATGAACATTTCTTTAATGGCTTTAATGAAATACAAATCTGTTCGCGTGAATGATTTTTAGCGAATGGCGTCAGATAAAGATAATAAGTTAAAAGAAATTGCCAAAATTCTACTTGTAAGAATATTAAAAAGCAATGACTTACATATATAACGTATGAATATCAATAAGTCTTAATTACCAATCAAAAGTGATACTATATACTTAGTTGACGTCACCAAAGGTAATCGCGATCAGTGATTTTTTAATATTTCATAAAAAAAGTATAAAAAAAAGCAAGGTATGCAAAGATTTTGTCTTTTTTTAATTTTAATATTTTTGCCATTAACTTTTTTAATTATATCAATGAAAAAGAAATGTTTTATTACGAAAAATCTAAGTAAGCTCTGAAAAAAATTATGTTTTAATATAAAATTCTAAGTATAAAGTAATTTTAATTAATTTAAGATAATTTTCGTGGGAAGATTTCATGGAAACATCCATTAAAATACTAATATTCGACAACACATACAAAGTGGTCAAAATCTATTAAATCCATTAAGAAAATTGGTTAGAAAGGCTAGATGATCATTACATTATCGTCAATAATCCTCCAAAGTATCATAAATCATTCAAAAACCTCAGCGCTGTGCAAAGAAATGAAAAACTTAGTTAAATTGCGAATTTCAAAAATAGAATAATCATAAATTTCGCAATGAAACTCTGACTTAAAAGATTTGTGGCGAATAAAAAACGCTTTAAAATGTACTTAAGTATCTACTAAAACTAAAACCAATTGCCAAATGTTATACTATATAGTATAAAAAGCATCATAAGTATAGATGTTTCAAAAAAGAAAGTAAGTTCTTGATATTAGTAAACAAAAATACAAAGAATTTTATCTAAAGAAACCGAGAGATATATTTTATGAGATGCATAAAATATTTGTCAATAAGTTACCTAGACGAATGATTTAAGCAGTTATTTTCAATTTTGCAATGTTAAGGTAAGATTTTACACTTTCTTTTTAACTAGAATACTAATAAAACTTTTTAATACATCGCATATACCAACTACCAGCAATTGTTTGCACTAGATAGTATCGATATAATATCTATTAAATATTATTAGATAGTTTATCAATTTTAAAATGATTTCTCAACTTTTATTTTTCTTTTGGAAAAGATATTTCTTACTTAAATGCTGATTATTTGATCATCTAAATTCGCGGAGTAACTCAAACCGTAATTTTAGTTAACGAATTTAAACTTTTTGTATTGCTTTCTATGTTACAGATGATTGTTTACCATAATTAAAGGACTATCAAGGTTTCTATAAAATTTCATAATATTTTAATTTACATTTTTCGCGATTTTTATTAAATGTCGAATATTCGAAATATAAGGCGTTTTAACCAATTTAGATATGAAATTTTTTACGAAAATTGCAGTACTTCTATTTTTAAATTGTAATCCATATGAAAAATTACTTTTTTTCAAAGCTTGCTTAGATTTTTCGTAATAAATAGTGTAAGTGGGCTAAATAGCTGTCCTTGATTTTTATAGGAATATTTAATAAACCAATGTTTTTGCGTAAAGTGTTAGTTTATTAATCCAAGTTTTGGCTGCAATGTATTAAGTATATAATAGTCAATATATTGAATTAATAAAACAATTAAAACCTTTTTTCTAGAAAAAGAAAATTAAGTCCAAAAAAAAGTCTGGTTGGGTGGGCTAATTAGGTGACCGATACTGTATGTACATTAGGGATATAACCAAATTTTGGCCCTAGCACCACGCGATGACAAATGTTGTGTTATTTACGAAAACAATTTTTTGTTTTTGGGCTATCTACAAAAAGTATATAATTTTTTTTTTTTTTTTTTGAGGAAAAACGGGCTATCTGCAAGTTTTTGTTTGATTTTCAAAGAAATGTAAAAATAAAAATTGATAAATAATGATAATTTTCTTTGCGATTTGAACTTTTCTTAAACATTTTGAATTAGAATCTTAATATATCTCATAAAAATGTTGTTATCTCAATGCAGTCTGAAAAAAAAGCCATTAAAGTTAGATTTTTAACCTTTTTTAGATGCTTATAGATCATACGCGTGTATACCTATCAAGATTTTATGAAGCTAGATTTAAAGACAGGAATGAAAAAAAATTTAATAAAATTGATGATTATAAGCAAAATATCTTAGATACCAAAAGCAGTTTCTTAAAAAAAAATAATTAAATAAAAAGTGCAATGGACATCCACTTTTTTATCTCCTGATTGGTATGATAACATAAATTTAACATATTGTGAGGTTTAGCAGACGTAATATTAATAAATCGTAGAAGAACGGATTGCAAAATGTTGAAAAATTAGGGAAATAAACAGTTTTTATGTTCTTAACAATTAGAGCTTTGCATGTGGCCCGTTTTGAATATAAGCCCTCGATATGTACAGTAGGGGTATAACTTTTTTTTTAACCAAAAAAAACACAGGATACCACGTCATAGCCCATGATGTACTGATAATAAAAGCCGTTTTCTAAAGTAAATTCGATGAAAAAACCTTCCGCACTGAAAGCAAATTCTAAAACCATATGAGATTTTTATACCCTACACCACCATAGGTGGAGTGTCTGTAACAACCAAAAATATTGGCCTAAGAGCCACCTTAATTTATACCAATCGGCTTAGAATCATTTTCTGACTCGATTTAACGATGTCCGTCCGTCTATCCGTCCATGTAAACCTTGTAATCAAACTACAGGTCGCAATTTTTAACCAAAATTAATGAAATTTGGTACAAAGGTTTCTTATAGACAAGGGACAAGACAAGGGAAGTCTATTGAAATTGTTTATGATCGGTCTATTATTTCACCTAGCTCCCATACAAATGTATTCCCGGAAAAGGGTTTAACAATCATAAATCCCTTAAATATAGCAATATTTTAATGAAATTTCGCAAATATAAGTTTCATATAAGTCTCAATAATTGTGCCGATTTTTAAAAAGATCGGTCCATAATTTACCATATCTCCCATATAAACCCCTTTTCAGAATATTACTTTAACGGGAATAAATCCCTTTAAAATGTTAGTATCAAGTTAATATTCGACACAAATAAGTTTTATATGAACATAAATGATAGTGCTAAATTTTGCAAAGATCGGACCATAATTTACCATAGCACCCATATAAGGCCCTCTTTCGGGAATCACCCAAAAGTGAATATATTCATATAAATGTCAGCATCAGCGTAATATTCTGTATTCGTATGTTTTATTTTACACTTATGAGTATCGGTTCACATTTGACTCCAAGTCTATTAAAAGACCCCTCCCCGAATTATAATGTACACAATGGTGTAGGGTATCATATGGTCGGGCTTGATCGACTATATCTTTTTCTCTCGTTTTCATTAAAGTATTTTTTTTTTTTTAATATTAAAAAAATATATATATATGGGAAATTCTTCAAATTCGTTTATTTTTAATGTTCAAAAAAATGTCGAAAATTTTTAAATGGCACATCAACGATATTTAGTACCAATATTCCTTGGCTCTAGTGGAACACAGATCTGTTCGTGTGAATGACTTTTACCGAGCGGCATCAATGTTATGGCGGTTTAAGATAAAAATTTATAAAAAAAAATTGCCAAAATTCTATTTATAGTTCTAAATTAAAAATTATTGCATTTATGTATTCTACAATGCTGTACCTTAAATGCAAATTAAAAATATCGTGATTAGTTAAGTATGCATGGACATATTAGCGATTTAATAGTTATTAAATACAATACTGTATCTTAAATACAAATTAAAAATAAATATATACTTTTAACAAATTAATATTTTAAAATGCCATAATGATTTTTAAATGTCATTTAGAAACCTTCTTTGATAACGCTATACTCTAGCTTCACTGAAATAACGTTAAGAGTATGCCTCGCGAAAAAGGCACCTCTTGGAGCCATTCACGTTTTTTCTCCCCAAGTTTTGGTACCTCCTTCAGCATTCCTGTTGAGGGCACATTAGAGAGATATATGTCAAATGATGCATAAATTCGAGAGCTATTAGGCTCTGTTTTGAATTTTGAAATATCCGAAGCGGCGTAAAGTCCGTAGTGAAAAAACTGCAAAATTTTTAATTTTTTTAAAGTTTGGTTTCACGACTTTTGCACAACACAATTTGACACTGGTTAATGGCACGCTAATTAAATCCATGCTGGTCTTTTTCTACATGTGTTTATAGTCTACATTAGCAGAATTGAACATTTATGCTGAAATCCACAGCAATAAAAAGAAATAAAAAAAACTTGTTAGTTTCAAACTCTTTTTTTTTAATTTTTGACTTTGGGTGCTTGCCGGCACCACATGGAACCGTTTCAGGTCTTGAATTTTTTTCTGTTACAGCATCAAGTGTTGTTAATATAATTGCATCAAAAGTTGATTAGAAAAGTCAGAATTTAAAAAAATATTTGAGGTTGAAGGTCGGTTTCATAAAGGCAAATGTAAAAAGAGAATTGCCCATATGTTTTTAATTTTGGTAATAAAAATTGGCACTTTAAATAATAACCAGAATTTTTAACCAAATATAATACATAATTAACTGAAAATGCATTTTAATATTAATGTTGACTAAAACATTCATTTAACATCATATTTAAGAATAAAAAGTTAAAAAATTGTAAATAATAAAATTATAAATTTTGCAACAATAATGCATTATATGAATGAATTAAAAAAATTTTAATTTAAACTTTAACTCGTTAGGTGCGAAAACCTTTTTAAGGATCGCGAAAATTTAATAATATTTAATTCAGAGTCGATCTAGCTATGTTGTCCATCTTACGAAAAGGCTAAATTTCGTCGAATCGACAACGTTGATTTTAAACAAGTTTTTGTACACAATATAATATGGAAAATTATCCAAAATTGAACTATGTATTTGAATTACTTAATTTGTATATAAATGAAATTTACTACCAAAAATTCAGTTTTGAAAATATTGTTTTTTTTAGTAAAAAAATGACATCATATAAATGCCATAAATATAGCAATATCTCAGGTCAACAGCAAAAAAAGGCTTGAATAACTACTATATAGATTTGATGTATTATGGTTTCAGTAGTCTAAAAATGGGCCAAATTTTAAATTCTATGGAGAGGTTTTTTTTTAATAATTTTGTGTTTTTTTTTTTTTTTTTTTTTGAAGAATTAAAATTTTTTTAGTCGTTTTTCCACATAATTAATGATAACTCCAATAGTTTTAGTCCGATATTACTGAAATAAACTTAGAAAAATTTATATTTTCATAACCTTTAATCTCTTCATACATTGCGTTTCAATCGGCTCAGTAGTTTCGGAGTTATAATAAAAAAATTAAACAAAAAATATATTTTTTGCGTGAAAATAGCAAGTTTTTTTGTTTTAAAAAAATCATTAAAAATCGAAAACGACAAAAACTGTTCTGATTTATTGCTTTATCGTAAAGCCATATGTAATAGAAACAAAATGAGATATCGTTCATAAAGATCGATTGATTCGTTTCGAATATAATCGCAATTAAGTGAATTCGCTCATTTTCACAAAATTTTAGTTTTTTGAAAAATTTCTCCAGTTATGTTGTCATAACTCAAAAACAACTTGTCCGATTTTGTTAAACTAAATTTACAAAATTTCTTTAAATGATGTATACAATTGTTTTTGATGCGATCAATAGTTTCAAAGTTATGAAAAAAAATTATTAGGCAAAAAATATAAACTTAGTAAAAAAATTAAAAAAACAAGCGAGAATGTTATATTCGGCTTTACCGAATCTATATACCCACCATCACCTTTTTATATAGGAGGTGGGCGGTAAGGTGGGTGACCACGCACATTTTTTGTTTCCGAGTTTACATTGATCCTTGAACTACTTGTACAAAATTTCGTTGACATTTCACCTTATATGGGAAGTGGCCGACAAAGTGGGCGGACCAAGCCCCTTTTTGGTTTCAAAGTTTATATCGACTCTTGTACTATTTACAAAAAATTTCGTTGTCGTACATGCTTTTTTTTCAGAAATATTAGCAGAAAAGTATGAAACGGACAAACGGAAAACAAAAAAACTTGCTATTTTCACGTAAAAAATATATTTTTTGTTTAATTTTTTTATTACAACTCCGAAACTAATGAGCCGATTGAAACGCAATATATGAAGGTTATGAAAACATAAATTTTTCTAAGTTTATTTCAATAATATTAGACTAACACTTTTTGAGTTTTCATTAATTGAGTGGAAAAACGTCTAAAAAAATTATAATTTTAGAAAAAAATTAAAAAAAAAAAAACCTCCATAGAATTTTAAATTTGGACCATATTTGAACTACTGGAACCACAATACATCAAAATTGTATAGTGGTTTTTAAAGCCTCCAAAATTTTTTTGATTTTGTTGCCTTGTATATTTTAATAAAATTCCGTGCAAAGAAGTTTTTTTTATAAATGTCAATCTGTGCCAAATTTCATCAAAATCGGTCTATAATTGGGTAATTCTCATGAAAAACGTGGAGTCATCATATACCCCTGTTGTAAACTGGTGCGTGAATAAATAGCTCTATTCTTATGTTGTACGTACGTGTCTCAAAATATACATTCCGCCAGAATTAGCTAAATATGACACAAAAGTATGGTAGATATATTATACAAAGACAAATTATCTCCTTAGAAGACAAAATTATGAAAATAAGCCGTAATTTAATACCGAAAATTATTCACAAAATAATTTTTCAATATAAAAAATGCGACACTACTATCCACCTATTACATTGTAAATAAGCAAATTCATATGTTTGCTATGATTGCCAAGAAGAGTAATATTAGATAAACATTATTTTTAATAAAAATAACAATATTTATCCACATATCGTTTATAAATAAACATAAAATTGCGTTTTATTTAAAAAAGTATAAATTTATGAGAATTTTTATCTATTTTTGTTTTCATAGCAATATTAATTATAAGTCTAGCGAATCATTTTCACTTTATAATAACATATATAACTTATTTTATTTACTATCCACATCAACGCTATTTTGTACCAATATTAACTGGATTTAATGAAACACGATAGATATATTTATATCATTGCAGTAATATTATATATAATTTTGTAAAAAAATTTAGTGATTATTTTCAAAAAATTTCAGGGTCCAAATTAAGGCCCCCAAATTTAAATTTGCTTCGACGCAAATATCTTTTAAACTATAAGAGATAATCTAAACGTGTAAGCATGTTTTTTTTGTAGAGATTATGTATGTACTTTTTTTTAATTCAAGTCAAAACTTAATTTTTGGCGAATTTAAAAAAAACAAGCGTGAATGTTAATTCGGCTCGGCCGAATCTATATACCCACCATCAACTTTTCACATTTTACGTTATATGGGAGGTGGGCGGTAAAGTGGGCGGACCACGCCCATTTTTGGTTTCCGAGTTTATATCGACCCCCAAACGTTGTCGTGCATGATTTTCATCAAGAGATATCAACAGAAAAGTATGAAAAGGACACCCTGTGTTTCTAGTTTTTAGCCCATAACTTTTTTGTTTATTGCCCATTTTCCATCCACAAACCTTATATAAGACAAATATTTGTGCCAAATTTCGTCCTCCTACGTTGTCCCGTTCGAGCCCTATCCTGCTTTCAACAGACGGACGGACATAGCTAGATCAACTTAGAATCTAACCAGGACCCAGAAAATATATACTTTGTGGGGTCTTAAATGATTCCTTCGACATGTTATACACGGAATGACAAAATCAATATACCCCCCATCTTTTTGATGGTGGGTATAAAAATTACATAACCGATGTGACCAATTTTGGAGGTTCACCCTCTGTCCCCGTGATCCGCTAGGGATTTGGAGTGCTTCTCCAAATCAACTTGAAAATACCTCAGCTCTGACCACGTGAAATTTTATGTAGATATCTCCAGTGGTTTACAAGTTACAGAATTATTTATGAGTGATGACACCCATAACGATTTTTTAACATAACAATTTTTTAACATTTCATTAAAAAGAAAAATAAATAATCAACAAAATATGAATAGATTTTCTCATTTTTTGATTTTATAAAACACTTTGATATATTTTTAATATTTGACGATCAAAAAATTTTTAAATTTAACTTAATGGTAGCTAAAAATCAGAAATTTAAATAAAATGTAAAAATTACATTTTATGTCCGATGTCAAAAATAAATGCACATTAGCTATCTGCTTAAAATATCGAAGAAAAAACAAAATGTGTACTGCCTTAGATTTTTATTTATTTTATTTTTTTTTTTTTCTTGCATTTAATTCAATGATGTATTTTTCACATCTAAGATCAAAAAAATAAATAAATAAGTAAATAAATAAGAAGTTGCAAATATTAATTATATTACTATAAAATAAATTTTTCAATGACAAAAAAAACAAACCCAAACATTTTAAAAGTTGCATTAAATTCAAACGCGTAATTATTTTTGAGTGTCACTTGATTCTGATATAAGCTATAACAACTAACAGCTACAGATTGGTATATATATTTTAATTGATTTCAATTAGCGCCTTAGGTGTGCCTCAACGATTTATGAAATATGAAAAATTTTTTGTAAACCCATTTTTCGCTTAACTAAAACAAAATAGATGTAATTATTTTAAATATAATTTTACTTATAATGTAAACAAATACTAAAATAATGTACGCAAAATTTTATGTCGGATTTTAAAAGTTATAAAATTTTTGCCAATTAATATTTTATTGCGCCACAATGGTTTTGAAATGTAATTTGGAAAACTTTTTTGATCATGCGATACTTTACCTTCATTGAAATTACGCTGTGAGTGTGCCTCGAAAAAAGGCAACTCTTAGTGCCATTAACGTTTTTTCTCCCTTTGTTCGGAACCCCCTATAGAGTTACTATTGAATGCACATTAACGAGATATATCTCAAACGATGCAAAATTACAAGAGCAATAAACCTCAATTTTGCAATACTCGAAATGGTGCAAATTTTCTTCTTTAAAAAAAAAAAAGAAAATTTAATTTTGAAAATTTTGATTTCACAACATAAAACTCAACACCCGTCAACGACAGACAAATCATACGTTGAACTGTTTTTATTTGTAGTTTACATTAGAAGAATTCGACGCATAAGCTAAAATGAGTACTTGCCGGTACCACATGGAATCATTTCAAGTTGCATCGAAGTTATTTTAGAAAATCAGAATTAAAAAATGTATTTGAGGTTGAAGGTCGATTTTATAAAGATAAACTTAAAAAGAGAATTCCCCATATTACAAATTCGGGAGATACCTTTCAGAAAAGTATAAAATGACTATATGTTTTTAAAGGAAATTATACTTTAAAGAAAAATAATTTAGATACTTTTTCGACCAAAAAAATACACAAAAAATCCTAACTGCAATTTTCATATTCAAAATCGTTTATTTTTCGACTCGGTAAAGGTATCGACTTAAAATTTTCTTTATTCAGTAGATAATTTTGTTGTCTAATTAAATAAAAAAAAAACTAATAAAATCGGTCAGAAATACTGGGATATGTATATATGAAAACAAATTGAAACAAAAACTTACAAAATTAAGACAGTTAAAATTTCAAATGTATATAACTCGAAAATTTAAAAATAGCATATTTAAAATCGGATAAGAAACAAAAAATTTAGAAGCGTTTACAATATTTCTTTGTCAGAGGTACTCCAGCTCCGCTCCTGATGGGTATGTGGGGTCCACCTTCCAAACTTGAAATTGTGCGCTACGCCTATGTAAAATTTTATGTAAAAACAACCAGCCGATTAGATTAAAAAAAATGTTCGATTCTGCCCTATTGTGCAGTGTATATATCTTCACTTAAAAATCACCTTATTTAGGACAAAATATTAGACACGTCAATAAAAAAAATATCGACCTGATGAGAAAAAAACTGAAAGCAGATTCATGTTTAACACATCGAAATATATCAAGTCAAACTATTCGTCTGACCAGTGCTATATTTAGATCTCTTACTTTTTAAATAATATACACTAATAATTTTGTATTTTTAATGCCTTAAATAAAATCCTCATTCCCGGGAGTTGAAAATGTGATCCATACTTGACCACTCTACCATTAAACAATTTCGAAACATTTTTAAAAATGTTTCGAAAGTGTGTGTAAATTATTTATAACCCTAATATTCATACCGTTTTTTGTTTAAGTGAGCGATTGAAAAAATTTACTTGGAGCTTAATTTTAAAGCTAAAAATTGAAAGTTGTGGTTCCTTATGATTTTTGCTTCTGCTGTAAAAAATTATAGTGTGATTACTGCCTTTTGTATTTGAGGTAACGATATGTAATTTACACAAACATACTTATATAATGCATCTATGTACTAAATACATACATATGTATGTAGTTAGCATTTCTAAGGTTTCCCACAATACATTTACTAACTGACTCATTCCAATTAATTTGTTATGATATTTAATTTTTCCACTAACGACCTAAAAAACTTGGCATTAAAATACATTTCGTTCATTTTTGTAATTTCATTTAAATGCTCATAATTCCTACGTATTTATAGGCCTGAAAAAATAAAAGATATGGAAAATGCAACGAACAAGAAAGGAAACATATGTATGTACATATATAAGCGATCAAAATACATATTAAGACACAGATGCAACTTTCAAAATTGTGCGGCACGCATTCCGCTCCTTAACTAAACTATTTCAAGTGTACTCATGTATGTATTCTCGCTGAAAAAGGATGCTAAAATATGTTTCGGATTCGTATTTTAAAACAATAGAATATATTACTAAATAATAACAACAACTACCTAACTACATATTGTAACCTAAAATGCAAACGACCGTAACTATCCACAAATTTAATGTTGGTATTGGACTGATTAAAAAAAGAAACAAAATCATAATATCTACAAAAATAACATCAATACATATTAACAGAAGTTAAGAGGCCGTAACATCTTCAAACAATCGTAAAATTAGTTACATTTATTATTTTTTTTTTAATTGAACCATTTAAAAACTTTACTTAATTGCTTAAAGCATTCGAAACAATGACTAGGGTTTATTTTGATAAATTTATTAAATACATTTTACATACAATACATATTTTTATATTTTTGGAAATTTCTCAACAATACCAATTATTTCGATTGGATGCGTTATATGCAAGGAAAATCCTATAACTCTTCTTCTGCTCAACCGATTTTAACGAAACATATACCATTGGAAAGTTTATAATTATGTCTTACGCTTAAGGTATTATTTTGATATTTACCAAGTATGAATTTATCATAAATCTTTTTTGTCCTGACATATTCGGCCATCCCCTTTTGCTATCCATAAAAATTTTGTTTGTGTATAAAGCATTATATATGTATGTATATAAATTTATATATACTGATTGTTTTAAAATTTTAAAATGTATTTAAATAATATGTGTCGTCTATATATTGACACTACTGCCTGATTAATGTACGTTTAAGTAATTTAGAGAAGGTCCTTGTATGCGAGTTTATACCGCTTTTTCAACTTGGATCCACCTAAAAAATCCATGCCTTATATAAACGAAAGCTAACGTACAATGTACGAAATAATTCGTTATTTTGGACCACGAAAGGATAGTGTAATATAAACGAATGCTTACGAATAGATTTCTTATTATTTACGAAATTTTTATATTGTTTTACGATACAACTTTGTATTTTTTACGAATATTTTTTTATAAATACAAAAGTAATTGTAACATCCCAGCAAAAACTTTTTGAATTTGGGTAATGAGTAGTACTTTCTTTACACGTTTCTTGGAGAGTAGTAGTTATTACAAATGTAGTTCTTTTGAAAAGCCTAGTAAGTACTAACTGGTAATGATATTATAAACTACTTATTTATCCCATTACTTTAAGTAAGAAATTTTTACATTCTGGTAATGACCTTTAGAAGTACTACTTTTTTATTAATACAACTGCATTAATTGAAGAAATTCTCAAATTGGGGACTGTAAAACACAACGCCTACATAGAAATACATTAAGTCAAACTTTCTTATCAATTGAACATTGCATAAAATCATAAAACACTTATAAAACAACATTATATATGTCAAATTTATCTGCGGAAAACAGCTTAAAGTGGTATATATCCATATATTTTTATTGATCAGTAGTTATAAGGGTTATATAAATATATATATATTGGTTGGTGATGATTTCATTAAAAGATAAACATAAAATAGAGTGCCAAATTTCACGAAGTTTGAAAACTGACCATCATGGTTATATATGGTACCTCTGTCGAAAGTAGCGTTAAAGTGTGTGTCATATCATTGCTTGTATATTAGGCAATTTTAAAACAGTCGGTCCAATTAGGCGTATTTTGGGAATCATGTTACATACACACATCAATGATAAACCAAATCTTACAAGAACCAGTTGACATTCTACAAACAAAAATAATCTACATATTTTTTAAATTATTGTAATCAAAAAGTAGGTGTATATTTTTTTATATACTGTAACTAAAAAATAGCTACATATTTTTGAATATACTAGAATTAGAAAAATTACTACTAGAATTCGCGGACAACTCGAACAAAAGTAACTAGTTATTGAGTAAAAAAAATAAGTAGTTTATTTTTATTTCCAATTATACCTGCTAGCTTACGAGGAAAGCAAAGTTTTAGCTGAGATATACAAAATATCTATTTTTTTAAGTAAAAGTAAAAATCTGAAAATCATTTTTATTAAAAATAATAACAAAGGCATACAAGTTTTTTGGCCTGAACAGCTCAAAATGGTGAATTGGAATCTTCACTAATTTTTTCAAAATTAGGTCGGATAAGCAGTTTAAAGTGATTAATCGAAATTATGTATTAGGTTCTTCTTCCCATGCCAATTTTTAAAATATCCCTTATCTTAATAAAATTTACAAAAATATGTAGGAAATTCATAAAAATAAAGTATTTTTTTCAGTATGGGAGTGGCAGTGATTCTACCCGCCCATTTTTAATTGTAAACTTTTCTTCTAACAGAATATACAATTTCAGACCAATATCTCCAAAAATTGGATTTTTGTCGTTCTAAAACTGCCAAATGTGACACTGTGCGTCACAATTTTAAAATATATAATTTTTTTACTTTAACTTCATTAAAAAATATATGGATTTTTTTTCTAAAATTAGGATTTAAGAATGTACAATTTTTAATTTTTACTCATATTAAGAAGCAGATAGAAGAAGCAATAGCCTGTAACGAAAGTAGGATTCCATATGTATTGATATAATCTCTCAGTAACAGCGTTTTGGTGAAAAAGCTCCCATTGTTCTTCGCTTATTTTTCCCAATTTTTCAGTGCTTTTAGCAATGTTAAAGACTTCCAGGTGCTATTGAGGGCTTGTTAGAGACATGGCATATTGAATTGGATTGAGGGAAAATCTACACTATATCTGATAAAATGAACAAGAAATACGTAAAAATATATGCGATATTTTTGTTGATGTGTCTCTTGATTTTTGCTTTGTTTTTTTTTTTATAGAATTTATAACTCAAATTTTTAATTTTTAATTAAATTCCTTATTTTAAAACTCTTTTAATTTTTTTATACACATTTTTGAAAATTAACAAAATTTTGTATAGAAATATTTTCGAACCAATAAGAAATTAGTTTTGAAACAACTACTGCATTTATTGCATTATCAGATAATCGATTTCTGACTTTACTATAATAAATAGAAATACTGATTCGCATTCGACGAATTTTTGACTTAAAGGCAAAGTTTTCTGAGATAGAAAATTTCAATCTGTCAAACAAATCTGGATTTTTTAAATATGTAGGAAGTGTTATTTATTTTTTTTCTCGTATTTAAATCAAGCACCCGAAAATGTTTTATTTTTATTTTTCAATCAAAATAAATATCTTTAATGTTCAAAATGTTTTTTCATTTATTGAAAAAAATATGTGAGGGATTTTTATTTTTAAAATAAATATCCATCAATGATGAAAAAAATAAATATCTTTAACGATAAATATCAGTTCGAAATAAATTTCAAATGATTGTTTTTTTATTCATTCTTTTGTTTTGTTTTCAAAATATTTTTTTTTTATTCAAATGAAATTGTTTTTGTTTGAATTTTTCACATCGAACTGAATATTTTCTTAATTATAATAAATAAATTTTTTTATGGAAATTTTTCTTTTTAAAAATGGTAAAATTGCACATTCTTTAGTAGTTTGTAATTCCCGGGATTCCCGACAAAAAATCCCGGGAATCGGGAAGTGAAAAATTTACAAAACTCCCGGGAAATTCGTCCTGGGAATTCTCGGGATAAAAACCCTACTTGCACCACCAAACTTTTAAGTATTAACTCAAAATATCGAATAAAGAAAATTATGTTTAAAAGATACTCGATATCCAATTGTGTAACATATATCCCTCCGTTGGCGGCTTGTTTTACGTAAAATATTTTTTTAAAGATTCCACCGTTCATTAGTTTTCTAATATTATATTTTTCAAATAAACCTATTTTAATTTTGGTCCTTTGCGACTTTGAAAGTTCTCTTGATAAGGTAAGTTTCTATGTGAATTTGTGGTATGGACTTTTGACAAAACAATTTAACTCAGGTTTCCAATTTTTCGTTTAAAAAAATCAACAATTTCTGTAGAAATGTTAATGTTTGGTCAACAATATCCTTAAAAATAGAAAAATATAATTATTAAATAATATGATAATTATCTTATATCAATATAACACAGAAATATAATAAAATACCTTAATAATTTAAATCAGAATGCTTTAAATTATTCTATGTAATATTTAAAATAAAAATTTGTAATATGTACATATTTCTCAAAAATAAAAAATAATATTACTAATTATATTTTGTTATAAAACGAAAATATTTAAATAATATGAAAAAAAAAAAAAACACTACGATAGATTTCGTGAATTTCGTGAAATGTTGAAATGCTTTATAAAATTTATTTTCGTAAAATATAAGAAATATTCTTATATTTTACGAATGAATTGGATACGAAATAATTTTTGGAAAATGTGCATTAGACTTTTTTTGGTATACTTAAAAAAAAAAAAACAAAAAAACAAATTTTGTTGCCATGATGTACTCTTTTGGGCATAAATTTCTTCAAAAAGAAATTTATATTTTTCATAACGAGCTCAAAAGTTTTTGGTAGAGAATTTATGATGAATTTTATATATTACTCAGCTGATCAAAAAGACGTAAACATTAATTAAAACCTCTGAATGAAATAATGATAATACGAATTTTTTGAAATCAAAGGTCTTCACTATATTCTTTTAATTTTTGTAGGAGCCATTTTTTTTTATGTGGGAGCTTCCTTCAACAGAAGAAATACAAATTTGTCGCACAGTTGTTTAAGGATGACTTAATCACAAAATATATATATATATATATATATATATATATATATATATCTCAGTAATCTGGGTATAAGTGAGATCAAGACTAGGCACTCGAAACTTTTTTGTGCCAAATTTTATCACCAGTTTAAAGTTCATTTGAGATATAGGAACATAGTTTTTGAGAGTAAAACAAAGATAGTAGGAGATATGGTCTACTATGCATCAATTTTCCCGATATAAATTGGTCTAACGAATTTTATATAAATGTGTTTAACTTGTAGTTATTGTTTTATTGTTAACGGGTCTAAGAATTATTTAAGAAAAACTCTTGCTATCAAATTGAAAAGTATCAGTTTTTTATCAATCCTAATTTCTGTTGAAAAAAATTTAAAAACTACGTTTTAAGGTTTAAAATTGAAATTAAAGGTCATAGGTATACAATTTTGAATTATTTTCCATGTAAATATATCCGCAATTTGTATGAAAATTATTTGGTATATTTTTGAAAAAATATATATTGATTATCGAAAAATATAGCAAAAAGTAATCGTGTTGTTTTTCCCTTTATAAAATGTATATTTTGTTTAAATAGTATCTTAAGTAGAGATTGCAACCGGGATTTCCCGGGAAATTTGCTATTTTTCTTGTACCGCTTTCCCGGGAATTTCGTCCGGGATTCCCAGGAATATTAAAATCAGTTAAATGGAAGAAAACATCATGAATTTTAACAAGAACTTATATATTTTAGTAATGTTTTAAAGAATATTAAGCTAAAAATCCATGTCGGAACTATATCTTAACCACAATGTCAGAAATAATGTTTTATATACTATTCATTAGATGATTTTTATGGAATGATTCTATAGCATGAATTAAATTTAAGAAATTAATAAAATATCAGTACTTAAACCCAGCAATTGAAAAAGTATATCTGTTTGAAACAATCATGTTGACATCTTAAACATATATTATAAATTAGTCAGTAATATAAACAACATGCGGAATTTATCTCATAAAAAATGAACAAAATATTAAGAAAGTTAATATAAAAAGTATGTACTGAAATGTATGTATGCTTTTTGTCATATCTGAAATGTTATAAAATTATAGGTTTTTGCACTATGAAAACTCTAATGATACCCAATTAAATGTGATTATCTTTACTTTTGACCTAAAGAAAAATTCATGTTGAGTTTTTATCCATTTTGGAATAATTTGCGGTTTTATTTGGAATAATTTGCGGTTTTACTTAAGACACGTACTAATCTATTTGTTACACAGAGGTTATATGGTTTAGTTATAGCGAAAAGTTATTTCAACATATTTAGTATACAATTTTTGATTCATTGTTCAATTATATTCAATATTTAGAAGGCATTCAGATGATCATTTATTATTATACAAATGTACTTACAGTTTTTAAGATAATTTACTCTTATTTGTGATCTCGTGATTATGTTTTAGTTAAATTTTGTGCGAAAACATTTCGCAACTCTTACTTTTCTAACTTCCCAAGCGAAAAAATAAAAGAAATTCTACATAAATTCTATAAATTTTTATAATCAATTAGTCAAGAACACAATTAGTTACAACTAACAACTTTACTCGATTTTATAGACAATGCTAAAAAAAAATATATATATATATATATATATTTCTTCTTTCTTCCTATTTCTTTATAACATTGTACGTCCGACTCCGACCAGTATAATATTTTACACAAATATTATATAGACTTGTGTCAGTTAGACTGTGAAAATATGTTTATTAGTTTCTGAGTTTCTGAGAAAACTTTATGAAGGTACGTTAAAATTTGCAATATATTTTTGATATTTTCATATAATGTTGGATCATCTATTGAGTTTTAACACACATTTGAATTACCCCGACGGTTTTCGGAAAAGACGGTCTGCTTAATATTGTGTTGATATCCACAAAGCTCTTTCAAGACAGCATTCACTCGAGTTAATTAATCAGTAGATTAAGCAATTGATAAAATTTCTGTTTCTAATTACATTTACAATTTTGTTTTAAATCTGCTAATGCAAAAATACATATCCCTTTGGGTTTAAGTTGTTCAACTAATGAGGGTAGTATTACTTATAATTTTTAATCCGGTATCCCGGGAATCCCGGGAAGTTGACAATTTTTTCCCGCTATCCCGGGAAAACAAAAAGTCCGAGAAATTGCAATCCCTAATCTCAAGTTACACATTTTTTCCAAAATGGAATTTTAAAATATATTATAAATATGTTGAATTATGTACTTATACCATTTCCAAAATATTATAAAAATAAACGTTACCCAGCAAAAACTTGGTAATGACATGTAGTTACGGATGAAGTTACCTTGTAATGACATCAACATACTGTCTGCACTACATAGAAGTTGTTAAGTAACTAATTATTTATAACCCGAATGTAAATTATTATTTATGATCAGATTTTTTTAAAATATTAATTTTTATTGATTTTTATAATGCAGTTACCAATTCATATATTTGAAGAAGGGATACATATTAAAGGAAATGAAAGGAAAAATTTGCGTATGAATTAATTTGTTTCTAAAATAGTTTATTTTTATTGCATTTATTTTAATTACATTTTTGGTTTTTAAGTTTTTTAAATTAAAATTTAAAAAATCTTTTTACAACAACGAAAAAAATATTTAATATCCTGACATTTCATTACTTATTTATAACCTAAAATGTAACTAGTTCCTATTGTTATTACTAATCATGACATCAGTAATGCTTTAAAATCAATGCCCTATTCAACAGCTTGGAAGTAATTAGTTATTGTAATGACATCTAAGTAATGTATAGGGTAAGTAGTTACCTCTAATGCCATCACCGTGTTAAAATAATGAGTTATTTAGCTAATGTGTAAGTAGTGGAGAGCCATTATATTAGCTTCTTAACTCATTACATGGCAACCAAAGAAAGGAATTTATAAAATAAAACTTTTTGAATTTTAGCAGAAATTTATATATTTTAGTAATTTTTAAACTAAATTTAACTAAAAATCCAGCTATGAACTATGTATATCTTAACGACAATTGCGATAGAGTAATTCCACATCAAAACGGACTAAAAACAGACTGAAGACCCTTTCAGGTTAAAAAATATGACGTTTTAAAAATTAAAAAACTATTGATTTTTTTCCAAAAGTGTACATACTTTATTCATAATTTCTAAACTATGCATTATAATATCTATCATTTATTTAATTTAATAGAAAGTTCAAAGGTCAAAATCTATAATATAATGATCAAAGCTGAATATCTCGAAAAACGGTATATTAAAATTCTTTAAAAAATTATATGTTGATCTTTTAACTCTGTTTTATAATCGAGCCAAAATTCAAGTTTTAGTCTCTTTTGCCTTAAGAGTTATGAAGCAAAAAAAAAACGATTTTTTTTTTTTTTTTTTTTTTTTTTATGTAAAGATTTTAAATATTTTCAAAAATTAATTTAAAGTAATTTTTTTTTTTATTTAAAAAAAACTAAATTTTATATATAAAAATTGACTTTGGCTTATATTTTGTTACATAACTTCTAAACTAAATGAGTGTCCAATATGAAATTTTCAACGGGTATGGACAAGAGTTGTGTTAACATTATGTAATTGTTTAAGAATTTTAAAAATATAATTTTTGGAGATATAATGATTTGATTATTATATGTTTAGCCTTGACCTATGGACTTTTCATTTAAAAACAATTTATAATTATCGTTATAAAGGTAATATGTTTGTCTTTAATATAAAATTAAAACTAGATACCTACTTAATTTAGTTCGGAAGTTATTAGCAATTAAACAAGTATACCTTTTTAAATTATTAGCTTTTTTCGTTTTTTAAACCGTCATATATTTTGACCGGAAAGGGACATGAGTCTAAAATTTTATGATTTGAGAAACACTTCCAATTGCCAATATCACATTAGTAAGTTTTTGTGTACAATTTATTAAATGGTTTATTTGGGATGACTTTATAGCATTCATTCAATTAAGCATCTTAATAAATTGTCAGCACTAAAAATCAGCTAGAGAAAAAGTATAACTGATTGAAATACATTTAAATATGTACCTATACGTCAGTATAGAGAACATGCAGAATTTGTCTCATAGACATTTCACAAAACATTAACACAAAAATTAAGAGAAAAGATAGGAAGTATAATATTCTCTGTTATGTATGAGAACGTCTGATCGGGATATTAGTAGACAAAGTTCTCAAGTTCTTTTTTCAAGCAACATTTAAACGTACCTTAAATAATGAATAGGGTATTTTTTTTAGTCAAGGTAGTTTCAAAATATAAGCTACGTAAATTGGATTACGATATTGAAGCTACAAACAATTATTTTAAGAATTATTTATTTCTTTTTAGTGGACTTTTAATAAATTTAAATTTTGTAATGATTTACGAAACTTGCTTAAAATTTGCTGGAATTATATCAATGTCTGAGTAAATATTTTGTTATTCAATCAGTGGTGTTAGGTGTGACGATTTTACGTCATTTTGACGATTTTTTTCAATTAATTTTGTAATTTGACGATTGACGATTTTTTATAGTAAATCGCTAATGTTTTGACGATTTTCTTAAATGAAATACTTTTTACTATATATTTGTGTCAACGATTATACAAATTTCAGAAAAATATTTTTGTACTTTTAATATAGGGAAATATTTAATTTTGGGAATTCATTCATAATTAACACACATAATTAGAATGACTTTTTGAGTCATAAATAGGAAATACCTTAAGCCCAAATTACAATAGCGCGTAGTCAGCAACAGTATCAGCAAAAATTATCAGCTGATCACTGTCAGCACAACATGTTGCTGCCGTTATAATTACAATTCAGCGTAGGCAGCCACAATTTACAACCACCGCCTAGCTTTGTTCTACTTGTGTATTTTAGCCTCTCATTTATTTGCTCACTCTCTTTGTCTCGCTCTCAATCTGAATACAGCGCAGTAAATTTAGAAACAGGGCTAAATGAAACAGTACTGCAAACTGCTGCTGACTAAATGTAATCAACACCATAACAAACAGTGCATTCTAAATAATCAGCTGATTATGGCAGCACACACTGCTGCTGACTACGCGCTATTGTAATTTGGGCTTTACTTTCTTATATACTGCGTCAAATTTTTTTCAAAACTCGAACAATTATTTCAGGAAATATTATTAATAATCACATTATAAACTACTATATTTTTGTAAATAATCTTTATGTGGACTTTTGACAACTAAAAAAATCTGAAAAGATAAAAGTATAATAAAATAATAATTATTCAACTGCATATATTTCCAAAAATAATAGTAGTAAGAAAATACCTATTAATCTTAACGATGCGACTTTAGCATGTTAATTTAATCTTTAAACAATCTGCACTTAAGAAATTCTGTCAAAAGTTCACTGATATAATTCAAATTTTCATTTTAATTGTATAAACTATTTTAAATATTATCTTTTTTAACAAAATTTTAACTTTAATTACGAAAAAAAAAACTTATTTTAAAGTTTTTGATAGTGAAGTTTTTAAAATTTTTGTGACGATTTTGACGATATTTTTTCTTATTTTTGACGATTTTTTAAAAAAAAGCCTAACACCACTGTATTCAATTTCTGATACCTTTTTTTTTCTGTCGTAAATACGACATTGTTTTATGGTTCATATCATTTGAATAAAAATCATAATATTGCTTAAAATTGTGTCGATACCCACAAAACACTTTCACGATTGTCAGTCTTCAATTATTCAGTAGATAAACCAATTAGTCGAATTTCATTTTCTCGCTCATTTACAAATGTGTTTCAAATCTGCTAATGCAAAGATTCATATCCTATTTGGGTCTTAGTTGTTCAACTAATGACACTAATGATAATTATAGTTTTTAGTCCGGGATCCCCGGAATACCGGGAAGCCGAAAAATGTTTCCCAATTTTCCGGGAAATCAAAAAGTGCGGGAAAAAGCGATCCGAAAATGGAATACAACAATTCTAAAAATTGTGAAATTGAAAACGATATTTTTTTGAAAACGTTTCGAGAAACACATTAAAATTATATTTTTTAATTTTTCTGTTTGTAGGGATATATTTACTTAATTTTTTGTTTCATTATACCCTACACCACCAAAGGTGGTTGGGGTATTATGTGTTTGTGCAGAAGTTGTAACGCAGAGAAAAAATCTTCGGACCCCCACCTTAAAGTATACCGTTCGACTCAGAATCACTTTCTGAGTCGATTTAACTCCCGAAAATCACTAACGTGCATAAATCCCATACAAATGTTAGTATTATGTTAATATTTAACACAAGTAAGTTGTATATAAGTAAAAACAAAATTATGTGGATGGTAATGGTGTAGGGTATCATATAGTCGGGCTTGACCGACTATATCTTCTTCTCTCGTGTTCAATTTCAAACGTCTCAACTGGGTCGTGAACCAGGAGCTTGCGAGAGCAGCTATTATAGGTTTATAATAGATATAGAAAGAAAATCCCTCTTTTTTTACAAAAATTGTTAAAAACCTGCTTTTTTCATAATTTTTTTCCAGAATCCTGCTTTTTGACAAAAACCCTCTGGTCTCGTTACTTATGGTCAATTATAAACCAGTATTATATTTACATATACATATTTGATGTGATGGTTTAAGGTTAGAAAAGATTTTATTTGTGTAAAATTCAACCACATTTAAAAAATGTATAGAGGTCATCAGTGTTGCCAGTTTGGCTTTTTTAAGGCTTAATCTATCCTTTTTATGTTGCTTTTAGCTTCTAGCCTTTTTGATTCTTAACGTAGCCTTAAAAAGGCTAAAAATTTACTAATTTTATTTTTACAGAATCATCAATTTAAGCATTTTTGTCTACTAATTCGCACAAAAAATCTAATTTATTTATATTTAACGAAAATTTTCACCTGCGGCGCTTAATTCCACAAGAATATTATAATTATGTTTTGACAAACTTTATTATCCATAGAAACAATTTATATTATATATATATTTATAAATTGACTAAAATATATTCAAAAATACCAAAAACTAATGAGAACTAAAAAATATATATGCGTTTTTAAATAAAACAATATATTAGCTTTTTTCTGGCTTTATTTTTTGGGACATTTAGTCTTTTCCGATCTTTTTAAAGTCTAATTTAGCTTCTTTTTTTCTAAAGTCCTGGCAATGCTGGAGGTTATATTCTATTTTGGAAAGTTATTTTTATGGAAGCTAGGTGAAATAATTAACAAATTTTAAACAATAGGCTTCGCCCCTGGATTATACAAGTTCTATACCTTGTATAATCCCCGTATTTTATTGACACTCAAATTCATTTTACTATTTGCCGTTTTCTTACTTTTTCAAGTAAAAATTTACTTTTGAGAATTTTTTTTAATTTCTCGTTTTTACTAGTTTTGCTAGAATTTCAAGTGTACAAACCTATTGAATTAGCAGGTATTTTGTTAAGCTTATTTTTTATTATAGAAAATTAAAATAAATTACATACATATTTATAGAATTAACTCATTGTAGGTACGTTTAAAAGTCTATGAATCAAATTATTAATAATTTAATAGGATTTTAAGAAGTGAATTAGGTATCTAATTTCAAATCTTTACATATAATTACGTCTGAAAATTTAAATACTTATGAACATTTATTTAACACCGAGATACAATTTTAAAGACCTTATTTAAAATGATTTTACTAATTAAGGAGTAAATAAAGTTAATTAAATGATTTAAAATTAACAAAACAAGTAACATTTTTTAAGTTTTTTACATCCTTATACTGTAAAATACTAAAAGTTTGTTTTATTTATTTATATTTTTCTATTAATGTATGTATGTATGTACACATGTTTTTTGTTTTTATTGTTTTTGCCTTATGCAATAGCAACAACCGGCAGAGAGACCTTGACGTATGTAATACAGAATTTACATACATATGCATATTGTTTATATTCGTACAATAACAGCAACAAGAGTCATTTATAAGTAATAAACTATGTTTGCAATCATTGAATAATTGAGCATTAAACGTTTTATCATTATTTGACGAGAAAATTCTTAAAGAATGAGAAGTCGCGCGTTTTCAATGCAATTTAACTGAACGACTATTGCAGAATTGAAGTGAAATGTAATCAATAATTAAGTACGGAAGAGGGACGAAAGGACAGACAAATTTATATATAAAATAAATAAACTGTCCCATGGTTAATTTAAGCTTAATGAGCGTCAACAACTACGAGAACAACAATTAGTGTAACCAGAACACGCACTACAACAACCGTTCAATACGAATTTTAAAAATGCAACATTAAAAACTCTCTCACGCAAACAAAAACGTATAAACATCACTTGATTGGTAGAATGGGCGGTAAATACAAAAACCTTTCCCCATACACTTTTGCATGCTAGCACATTTTGACTTCGAATTCACACAGCCGAAAATTATCATAATGACTTAATGCACTCTCCTCAAACAAATACACTGGAGATATACTTCTTGAACTCTGGATTAATTTAATTCATTTCATTTTTCACATTATTTATTTTATTCTTTTTTTCTCAGCTTTATTTAATTTTTTGTTTGGATCAAAAATAATAACAAAACAAAAATTTATTACACTATTCTAGGATGAAACACCAAATACTTGTCGTCACTGTGCATAGGCAAATAAAAAACACAGCGCCACTATCAAGAATTTTTTAAATATGCAAGCACTCGCGACAACTACCGACACGATACTGTTTGCCAAACTGTGTACAATATTCGACGTAACTCGAAGTGGTGGAGATACTCACTTACTTACATACATACATACATATGTATGTAGGTATTTAAATAGATAGTTTGCAGCAAACGGCGGCAACATACACAATGACAATCAAACACGCAACACTCTCACAAAAGGCTTGAAACTAAACAAAACCACTAACAACAACAAAACTAACTAGCAATGAAAATCCGAACAATATTATAAACACAGTCGTTGTTGTCATCGTCATCATTGTACTCATTGCACATTATATAGTATTTCTTGAGTAGCAACGTATGTAAGTATATATGTACATATATAGTACATGCAAAAATCAAAATCCATGCATAAGCTTGAAAATGCAAAAATGCTCATGGGTACAATTCACACATACACATGCAAATTTAGAAAGAAATAAAATAGTACTTTGCGAATCTTCCGCAGTATACCCCCACACCACCCCCACACCTACCCTGTGGCTACATAACAGAGATGACTCTTTCGAATGTTAAACAGTTTAACTGTTCAATCTCTGTTACTAGATTCGTACCATTATTACAAACTTTACAAGAAAAGTAGGTTATTACAAACTTTACAAGAAAAGTAGGTTCAAAATACTATAACTTTTCTATCGATACGCTAAATACATAATACATATTTCCACATAATTACATAAAGTAATTGTTTTTGAAGTATTTTGTCTCTTAAACATGATCAATTTATAAAGTTAAATTAGTTAAGAATAACAAGCTAGGTACTTAAAAATGCAGGTCCAAGTGTTAAGAATCACTTTTGATCCCATTTTGACCCAATTTTCTAGTACCATCACTGATACCAAACAAAAAAAATTAACAACAATAAATATTCTCACATTCTCAGTCGAGACAGCAACGACCGATGAAACTAAAAAAAAAAAAAAACTATAACACAAGCAACCAAGTAAACACTTTGGAATTTCAAATGTCTAAATATTGTAGACAATTTGCTAAAAAGTCGAAAATTTATTAAGCCATTCAAAATAAGCAACAGTTTTAAAATAATTTATATATCAAATTAAATTTAAACAAATTTAAATGTTATCCAAACACAATTATAGTTAAAACCAGGGTTTGATTTTAATACTATATTTATCACATTTTGCAATAAATATCTGCTGCTAGCAAAAAAAATACTAAAAATATTTTTACCATTTCATTTTTGTTTATAATTGCAACTAAAATTATTTTTCTATTTTCAGTATTGTTAATAAAAATTGCAGCGTTTCAAAAAAACTAAAACTTCATGTTTTAGTCTCTTACACATAATTTTTTTGGACACATATAGCACACGAATAATTTTTCTTCGTGTGCTGCAAAAAATTTTTAGCAAATTTTTCTTTGTTTTGATTTTGCAACTATAGTTTTTTTTAAGCAATTTTGTTGCTACTAAAATTTCTTCTATGAAGAATAAAACACATGTATATCGGAGTATGCATGTATGTGTGAATATATAACAACAAATTCATGCCTTCCCCTTAACATAAATACTTCAATATACATGTGTTTTATTCTTCATAGAAGAAATTTTAGTAGCAACAAAATTGCTTAAATAAAAATACTAAAAAAAAACTATAGGTGCAAAATCAAAACAAAGAAAATTTGCTAAAAATTTTTTGCAGCACACGAAGAAAAATTATTCGTGTGCTATATGTGTCCGAAAAAATTATGTGTAAGAGACTAAAACATGAAGTTTTAGTTTTTTTGATGAGCAATATTTTCTGTTTGCTGATAAAAATTGCAAAGACGATTTACATTGTTACTAAAAATTCGAAGGCTATTTATAATAATTTTAGTTGCCGTGTGTAGTAAAAATGAAACGGTTTAATATTTATTGAATAGTCATAAGGAGAAGAAATTTTGCTGGCGCATTATATTTAAACGCTGGTTAAAACTATTATTTACTCTTAGATAGTTGTTTTAATATGCCAATTTAAAATTAAAATTTTTATATTATCGTGTGATGAAATATCACATATATACATACATATATTTC
The DNA here is from genome assembly GCA_951394005.1 of Protophormia terraenovae. NCBI lineage: Eukaryota > Metazoa > Arthropoda > Insecta > Diptera > Calliphoridae > Protophormia > Protophormia terraenovae. Next base: position 139,780,506 of record OX596075.1, read on the forward strand.
CCAAAAAAAAAAAAAATCTAAAGAAAATGTTTATTGGGTCGTGGGGTGCATGTACATAGATTAAATAGTACAATAGTAATAATTGCACAAGTACATGTGCACAAATAACTACACAACGTTATGCAGTCTACAATTACAAAAGTCTTTTAAAAGAGATACGGTAAAAATAAGAGAAATAAAATTATTACTCTCTTTATTTCTGCAAAAATAATGCCGGAAAAGCTTTCTTTAATAATCGATGCTAACCAAGGTTGCCAATTTAGCCATTTTCCGAATAGATTAAGATTGTATTAAGTAATTAAAAAGTATTTGTTGGAACCAGTGTTGCCAATTTAGCACTTTTAGTGCTAGAACTAGCTCTTTTTAAACTCGTTTAGACACTTTTTCTAGCACTTTTCGAATTATTTTTGGCATTTTTTAAGCACTTTTTGCACATTTTTTAAAAATTTATTTGTAGTTTTGTACTATAAAAACATTATCATTTTTTTTTTTGTCAAAAATAAAACTGCAACAAATATTTTAACTCTGTCAGTTTAGCCAGTTGAGAAAAAAAGCTAAATTGAGCTTTAAAAAAAAGGTAAAAAAAAGTTCAAATGCCCTAAAAAATAAGGCCAGAAAAAAGCTAATATTTCTAATATTATAAACGAAATATAGAACGCCTGCCAGCAAAACATCCTAATGAAAAATCGTACAAAAAAAATCCCATACAAATTTGTATTTTATTTAATTTGAAAAATAATCCAATGTTTTAAAGTGATTTTTTGTTATTTTTGAACTATAATGCGTTTTTCATTAAGCATTTCCAAAAAATTTTAGAATTAAATTCATAAATAATTTCTATTAGAAGTCCATAAAATTTGTTATTTAATACTATGTTCACATATAAATTTTTGGAAAAACCAGTCGTTTTCTTAAAAAACACAAACAAATTAAATTGTTTTTTCATATATTTCAAAGCCAGAAAACATCTCGATTCGAGTTGCTTAATTATTTAACACAATAAAAACATAATAAATTTCCATACAGGGAAGAATTTTTTAGTATTTTTAGTAAAAAGAAAATTGTTGAAAAAATAATTTATAAAAATTGTCAAACAGTTTAAAAACAAAAATTAAAAATTATGAATTAAATTTATATCGATGCTAACCAAGGTTGCCAATTTAGCCATTTTCCGAATAGATTAAGATTGTATTAAGTAATTAAAAAGTATTTGTTGGAACCAGTGTTGCCAATTTAGCACTTTTAGTGCTAGAACTAGCTCTTTTTAAACTCGTTTAGACACTTTTTCTAGCACTTTTCGAATTATTTTTGGCATTTTTTAAGCACTTTTTGCACATTTTTTAAAAATTTATTTGTAGTTTTGTACTATAAAAACATTATCATTTTTTTTTTTTTGTCAAAAATAAAACTGCAACAAATATTTTAACTCTGTCAGTTTAGCCAGTTGAGAAAAAAAGCTAAATTGAGCTTTAAAAAAAAGGTAAAAAAAAGTTCAAATGCCCTAAAAAATAAGGCCAGAAAAAAGCTAATATTTCTAATATTATAAACGAAATATAGAACGCCTGCCAGCAAAACATCCTAATGAAAAATCGTACAAAAAAAATCCCATACAAATTTGTATTTTATTTAATTTGAAAAATAATCCAATGTTTTAAAGTGATTTTTTGTTATTTTTGAACTATAATGCGTTTTTCATTAAGCATTTCCAAAAAATTTTAGAATTAAATTCATAAATAATTTCTATTAGAAGTCCATAAAATTTGTTATTTAATACTATGTTCACATATAAATTTTTGGAAAAACCAGTCGTTTTCTTAAAAAACACAAACAAATTAAATTGTTTTTTCATATATTTCAAAGCCAGAAAACATCTCGATTCGAGTTGCTTAATTATTTAACACAATAAAAACATAATAAATTTCCATACAGGGAAGAATTTTTTAGTATTTTTAGTAAAAAGAAAATTGTTGAAAAAATAATTTATAAAAATTGTCAAACAGTTTAAAAACAAAAATTAAAAATTATGAATTAAATTTATATTTGTTAATAAATTTTATTTGTTTAAACATTTTATTTTTAACTTGAAAGTGTTTGTGTGTGAAATTTTTATTTAAATTAAAAATTTGTGAAAATATTTTGGCAAGAGAAAAATAGACCAGAAGGAAAAACACAATAAAATAATATGTGAACATGATGTTTAAACTCTTTGTGTTTTTTAAAAAACAAGTCAAAAACTAATGTATGTAAACATAATATAAGATTGGGAGTGTGAAACGCGGCAGACAAAAATTTTTGTTAAATATAAAAAATCTTGATTTTTTTTTTTCGGATAAATACACAAAAATTCTTAACTGGATGATTCTGTAAAAAAAAAAATAAAAAAATAACAGGTAATAAGAAATGATTGTCTTCGTTGTTGAAATATAAACATTTTAGCTCTTTTATGGTCTTTTTGAAAATCAAAAAGTGTGGTTCATTTAAAGAGAAAATGTTTTAAGCAGTTTCATGAATATAATATCTCAATAATCTGGATTATTCGCTGATCCGGACGGCATTTCCTAACAATCCATTCCATAACATTAAACAATAAAAAGTCCTTTCTTATTAAAGAGCATAACTTAGAAAATACAATAAGAAATGATATAATTAAATTTAAAAGTTGTGCAGAATAATAGTATCATTGATAAAAACCTCAGTTTGTTTTTAAAAAGAGCATCTTTGACATCTCCCCAAAGATTTTCAATGTAGATCAGATATGGTGACTGAGTCGATCACTCCAAAACATCATTTTTAATTTTCTAAAAACCTTTTTTTTTTTTTTTTTTATATATATATATATATATATATATATATATATGTCACAGATAATGAAGTGTTCCAAAACTAAAGTATTCAATGCCATTCATTCGAAAAAAGGTCATGAAACTAGAGGTTGAAAGCGTAAAACGTCAGCGCGTTTTGACCAACGTTTAGTTCGACTTTCCAAAAAAACCCCCTTTATGTCATCAAGTAGCCTTAAAAATTAATTGTGTGCTTCAGTAATATGTCGAACAATAAAAAATAGGCTGCAGGAAGTCGGATTAATCAGTCCGAAAAAAGTACCACTGTTGAGCAAAAAAATCATACACAAAAGGTTGGAATTTGTCAGGCGACACCTGTGCCGTAAAAACTGGAACAACGTACTATGGTCAGACGAAAGTCAATTTATTTGGATCTGACGGAAAATCATTTGTACGTCGTCCTGCAAATGCTGAATTTGATCCAAAATATACCAAAAAAAACCGTCAAACACGGTGGTGTTTTTCGACCTCTAGAGTTGGTCCAATAGTTTGAACTCAGGGAAAAATTAATGCTGCTGACTATATAGACATTCTCCAGAATAAAATGCTTCCATTTGCTGAGGATGAAATGCCACTAAAATGGGAATTCATGCAGGATAATGATCGCAAGCATTCCGCTAGAAGCGTCAAAACGTGGTTTCAGCAGAATAAGGTGCCTGTAATGCAGTGGCCGTCCCAATCACCGGACTTAAACCCCATTGAGCATCTCTGCGGTGTCCTCAAAAATAAAATTGGTAGCTTTAAATCAAAAAATAAACAAAAGTTGTGGAAAAAAATTCAAGAAACCTGGTACTCAATTCCGTCCGAGGTATGTGCGAATCTTGTGGGATCTATGAATCGCTGTTGTCAGGAGGTTATAAAAATGAAAGGATCTTCAACCAAGTATTGAAAAAGTATTTGGAAATGATGGTAATGTTAAAAAAAAAATAAATATTTTTTCCAAAACATTAAGTGTTCCTATTATTTTTTCGAGGCCTTTTTAAAAAAAATATATATATATTTTTTTTGGCAGAACCACCTATAGTGGTGTAGGGTATAAAAAAGGTTTGTGAATCGTTCGCGCACACAGGTGGTAGAATGATGTGTAAGCGAGAAAAATGAAAATACAGTCGAACACGGTTATAACGAACTATGGCTATAGCGAACACTTTTCTTCGGTCCATTGATTTTACCAACATTTTCCATACAAATAACTACGTTTATAACGAACACATTTTTATGGTCCCAAGAAGAATTTTTTATACAAAAAACTAAGTTTAAAATGATTTCCCACAAATACTTGTTTTAGATAAATAGAATTGCACATTGAAAAATGTTGCCCATAGCAACGCCACTACTATAGTATATTTCCTCATTACTCAAGAACGGTGAAACGGGTAAAAATATCTTCAAGTCACCCAAACTTCATTTTTGGATATACTCAATAGTTTAAGTTATTTTGAAATAAGTGTCCGAAAAAAAAAAAACTTTTTCAAGCAAAATTTTAGATTTTTTTATCTTGGCATTTTTATTATTTGGTTAGACCTTTGTAAATGATAAGAATTTTCAATGCTAATTTATGCGGAAAAATGGATTTTCTCGAAAAAATTAGACAATATGAAAAATATACCCCAGCGTTTTGAAGTGTTTGGTATAAAACTACGGTAATTAAAATAAAATGTTCTCAAGTTGTAGTGGAATATACTCGAGTAATCGGCTTATTTAGGGTGCAATAAAAGACACGTCCATAAAAAGATCTCGACCTGATGGAAAAAACTGAAAGCAGATTCGAGTTTCACATGCGGAATTCCATCTAGTCCACATTTTTTTTTTTTGAAGGAGCACGAACAAATTTTTTTTATTGACCGGTGTTATCGGCAAATAAAAGATTAATTTTATATTTTTTGTTTTGATCTTTTTAACATTACATACATTTATCGAAAATAGCTAATAATAAAACTGAAATTATTTGAGGATTAAACCAAGGTTTAAATATGCAGTTCTAGCTAAAACGAGAGAAGAAGATATAGTCGGTCAATCCCGACTATATGATACCCTACACCATTTCGATCCACATAATTACGTATATGTATACAACTTACTTGTGTTAAATATTAACATAATAATAACATTTGTATGGAATTTATGAATGTTAGTGATTTTCAGGAGAGGAGTTTATATGGGAGCTATGGTTAGTTATGGACCGATCTTCATGAAATTTTGCAGACAGATTTCTGCTGATATAAAACTTATTTGTACTAAATTTCATTAAAATATTCCTATTTTTATGTCATCTATAAGTGTTAAAACTCTATTCCGGGAGGACATTTGTATGGGGGCTAGGTGAAATAATGGGCCGATCATAACCAAATTCAATAGGCTTCGTCCTTGTATTGAAAAAAGTATATGTACCAAATTTCATCAAATTATCTTCAAAATTGCGACCTGTACTTTGCGCACAAGCTTTACATGGACAGCCAGCCAGCCAGCCGTCCAGCCAGCCAGCCGACCAGACGGACGGACGGACGGACATCGTTAAATCGACTCAGAAAGTAATTCTGAGTCGAACGGTATACTTTAAGGTGGGGGTCTGATGATTTTTTCTCTGCGTTACAACTTCTGCACAAACACATAATACCCCAACCACCTTTGGTGGTGTAGGGTATAAAAATTTCACTTATGACTGTGCAATAAATATACAAATGTTTCATTTATACAATACACAACAACTAGAAATATCCACACTATAACATCGTTATACTACTAAATTTGTGACTCGTCTCTGCAATTTGCAGCAGCAAAAGCAAACCATTGCACACGAAGTAAAATATATTTCTGTAGAGTTGAGCACGCACAATTTTGTTGAACCCATATTGCGCAGTATTATTTATTTTCGTTTTGATTTTACTGCTATAGTGCAATGTATAGCAGCCTTTTTGTTGACAATTTCATTGCTGCTAGACATTCTTGTGTGAAAGATAAAAAACATAAATATACTTACGAACATATACACTACATATATACAAACGTACATACCAACATACAATATGTACATTAGATTACATTTCAACCCTTATTATGTGTTTTATTTTACATACAAAGCATCGAAACTGCGATAACAAGTAGAGCCCTGCAAACTGTGTCTTATAAGGCTGTACAAGCCACTTGATATTTTTCAAGTGTTGTTATCAGTGTGTGTGCGGAGTAATAAATACTGTTCTGCAGGCACTTAAAACCATACAAATACTGCGTGTGTGCTTCAACTTTATGAACAAATCATGAGTGTGCTATGATAGCGAACAAACAAGCCTCTCAAAGGCTTGTATAAAAAAATACAAGCCTTTTGACCACTTGTTTGCTTCAATAAGGAAAAAAATTGTGTTTTCTTTTTTATTAAAATTATATGTGTGTGTGTGCGTTCATGACTGTATAAAGTAATTTCGTAAGTAAAACAGTCGTTTAAAAGTATTGTTTATAAACTTATTGTTATTTACGATCAAATAAATTATTAATGTTACTAGTTATAACAATTTAAAGAAACATGCAGATGTTCCATCGTATTCTTAACATTTGGGAAAATTTATTAGTCAAGGAGTAAACGTATATGGAAACGAATTTGAAAAATGAAAAGACATTGTTCTATATTATTTCCTTTTAGTTTTAAAATAGAATGATTACTTAGTAAATATAAATTAAATGCAATAAAATCTATCATAATATAAATAAGTACAATTTTAAAAATTTTTATAAACATACAATTAATTATAAGACTAACTTTATTTAAAATATAAATAAATACTAAAGATAAAAATTTTCTAACTTACATATGTAACTGACAGTTTCAAATGTCAACTTTAATTTTTTTACTTTTTTAACTCTTAATAAAGAGTATTTTTTAATAACTTTATGAATTCACCCTTTTACATTTATTTAGAAAAGAAGAACCAACAATAAAATATAGACATACTGTATATATGTCTGTGTATGCAAGAATATTTATAAACAACCACTTTTTACACATTATGAAGATTTTTTGCCACACACAGCAACTACGTATTACAAAAAACAAACAAATCATTAAGCTCACTTGAAATCTTTAAATCATTTCTCAACGTCTTGTATGATTTGCTTTTTTTTGCCACACCACTTGCACCACTTGTTTACGATAAATGATTTGAACGCACGGATTTGCAGTCGCTCATACACAGTCATAGTTGCCAGATAAATTTGGTGAAATATCGTCAAATTTGGAGAAAAAAATCGTCAAAATCGTCAAATCAACTATTTGAAATCGTCAAAAAATCGTCAATATGAAAAACTACGTATTTTATATGTTAATGAACAGTTGTTATGCTTTTTCTGATGAAAAATTACATTTTTAATTGATCAATTTTATATTGATGGCATATTATGAAAATCAAGTACACATTACCTATTAAGTCTGATTATATGTATACATACTTATGCATACTTATTTAAATATACATATTTTTGGGATTGTTCTTATTGTACTTTTATTAAAGTTTTATAATCTTGTTACATATTTTGCCCTTTTTTAATCTTACAAAAAATATTTAAGCAATTATGCAATACTTCGCTTATAGTTTACATTTTTTTTATTTTGTAGCCATTATTTCATTAAATAATCTATTTTTCAATAAATTCTTTAAAATACGCTACTGTAATTTGTGCAACTCAAAGTTTGTCACTATTGTTTATACGCATTATACCAAGTTCGCGTTAAATAAAAACTCGTATTTCAAAAAATGGTCAATAATAGTATCACGTTATAAAGAAGTTGCGTAAATGAAGTATCGCGTAAGTCGAGGGTTACCTGTATGTAATTTTATATGACTTTCAAACCAAAATAAGTTATTTATCTTATCTTGTTATAAAAAAAACATATAGGCTCCTTTGTAAACCTATCTACAATATATACAAAATTTAATTTTGAATGAATTCATCAAAAATGTGTTTGAATTTTTAGTTCGACTATTTAAGTATTTAGGCCATTTGTAGGATTTATTCGCCATTTTGTAATAAAATAATATTATATTGGTTCCCATAAATCCTTCCTAATAAATAAACCATTTACATTAGTAAATTTAAGAAGATTTTTATTTAAATTGTTAATATTTTTGTACCAACTAATTTACTTTTAAAGAAAAATATATAAAAAATTTTAAAAATAATTCTAAATTTTCTTTTAGAAAAAATCGTCAAAATAGGGGTAAAAATCGTCAAATCGTCAACAGGCCATTTTTATACCCAAAAATCGTCAAAATGACGATAAATCGTCAAATCTGGCAACAGTGTACACAGTACACACTTGCTTTGCTTCGGGCAGCGAACAGTACGAACAGTATTTATTGTTGTTTTTGCACATGTTGGCTATGAAACACACACTTGAAATTCAAGTGTGTTTGCTTTTCAAATCATCTTGCGCAGGAGACTAATAACAAGACTGCTAAATTACGTCGAATCTATATTAGAGAAATTTCTATCAAAACAAACGTCAAATTTTTGTTTGATTTGCAGATAATTTTTTATCTCTGTTAATTATAGGGGAAAACGTATGTCATAATAAGCCATGCAAAAAGTACCAATAACAATCAAGATGGCGTCTTTTACTAAGCATTATCAAGACAAAGTTGTTAGAGCTCGAGTGCTGACAATTTTCTTTTAACGCTGCAATAACACTGATAATTCAGTCTACATTAGACAAATCTTTATCTTGATAAAATTTTGACGTTTGTCTTGATAAAAATTTGTCTAATGTAGACTCAAAGTTACCTATTATAGCAGAAAAATCAAAGCGCAAATTTTCAAATAGAGAAAAATATCCAGCATAACAAAGAAAACACTGACTGGTGTGTAATATATTTTCGGCAAAATTCTACGAGCACACTGCAGCACGAGGTTGTAGTTTATATATTTGACAAACAAGTTGAATACTGTTTAAGTATGTTGCTTTAAATTTTAAACAAACGCTGCACAGTGGGGTCAAACGCAAATTTTTTGGTAATAAATCTGTATCTCCTAAACTACTGGTTAGATTAAATTGAAATGTATGGAAGAGTTGCAGAGGTGGACCTAAGCTTTGAGAAAAACTATCTTGCAGTCACCCTGTGATAACACAAGAAAATCTACAGGGTGTCAAAATTGACTACCTCGAGTATGTAAAAGTTTAAAAAAATCGTAACTTATTAAAATGAAGTCCGATTTTAAAGATTTTTATATTTCTGTAAAGTGCTTGGCAAGATAAAGAAAAAATATGCTTACTCACCTAAGTTATCTCTTACAGTTAAAAAGATATTTTGACTTGAATTTTGAATTTTTGATTTTTTGCCTCGACTTTCTTTCGTTTTTCGGGAATAAGTTCTGGGATATATTAGGTAAAAATTTTTTAAAAATATTTTGTAATTTGCTATATATTTTAAAATAATATGCTGAAAGAATTTTTGGATTATCTCAATACGTCTAGACGTGAAAAATATTCAAAGTCACCACTCTGAAATTGGTATGAAAAACGGCTATTTTTTACAAAAATGTAGTACAATTCTTTCACTTTTTTCTCAAAGACTGCAAGATAGTTTTTCTCAAAGCTTAGGTCCTCCTCTGCAACTCTTCCACACATTTCAATTTAATCCAACCAGTAGTTTAGGAGATACAGATTTATTACCAAAAAAATTGCGTTTGACCCCACTGTGCGCTGCAATTTTTAGTATACCACATGAAAATAATGCTGCAGTTTGTAGTATTATGGAACATAAAATGTTAAACAGTGAATATATTTTTTAGTATGACGTTTGTTAGTAGTTAATATTCATAATAAATGAGAGCTACTATAGTAGAAAAATTAAACCTTGGATTAAACACTAAATATTAGAAAATCGTTATTCCTTAAAAAGTAAATATCTCAAAATATGCCAATTTAAAAACATCGGTAATAAAAGAAAACATTGAATTAGTATAAAAAAATATAAGTAATCTCAAAAATGAATGTTGAATTCAAAAAAATATTATTCCTGATATATTAATCGTTAATATTTAAAAATTATAAATACCGGCCATTTTTAAAGGAAATTGTAATGAAATTAGTGTATAATTGTAATGAAAATAGTAAAATTGAGAAATGCTATTATTATCAAGTCATAGTTAAATGTAATTCTCAACTTTTTATCAAATGTGGTTTGCGACCACATTTGGAACATAAATAAAATTTTTTTTGGAAATTTTTCTTTTGTATAGTTGTAATTCTGTTCTATAAATATATTCATTAATTGGAAAATGTTTGATTAAATTAAGTAAATAAATAATTTTACTTATTAACTTATTTATTTACATACAAATTTGGAAATACTTTTTTTGTAATATATACTTCCAAATATCTTTAAGAATGATTTGATAATAACATTTAATTTCAAATTGAGAAAATACCATTATTGAAATATTTGTTGACTTTTCTTTAGATTTATGAAAGACTTGGTAATATCCTTCAAAATGAAATAAAGAAAATACTATTTTTCAAATATTTTTAAAGTTTGAGAATTTAATAATAACATTTGATATCACGTTGAGACTGTACAATTTTTGGAACATTTTTTCTCAAATGATTCTTAATTTGATATCAAACTTAAAATTCAAACCTTTATCTACATTTGAAACAAGTTAACTAAAACACGTTTAATATCAAATGTTAAAGTCATCATATTTCAAACGTTTCACATCGTGTTTGCTATATATTAATGTTTAGCAGTATAACTGCATCAAATGAAAAAAACCGTAAAAAATAGAATTTTTTAATTTATTTTGCTACATACATGTCATAGTATAATAATAAAGTACTCGCACATTATTAGTACGCCAAACTTCTGCGTGAAGTACTTCAAAGATGAAAAATGTTCAACTTTGAAGTGCCGAAGTACGTAAATATATTTTGTCGGTTGTTTTATTCTTATTTTAATATGTTTTCGTTAAGTCGGAAATTTTAATTTGCAATTCATTATTTCAACTGAGAACATAATAGAATTTTTACATTTTTATATTTTATTATATAAAATTTTAATAACAAAATAATGCAACGACTGGGTTAATACCATTTATGTGTTGCATAGCTGTCAGTCGCATTTGAAGCGAAAGTATTCTATGTAGTTGAGCCTAGAATGAAGGAGAGCAAGAGTTAAAAAACTCGAAAACAATTTTACATATGAATACAAAAACAATTTGACAGTACCGCGAGGTTTTCCAATGAAAAAATTGTAAAACAGCTATTCTTACGAGTACCCGCCTGATCTGAGTTTTGTTATAAGCGAATATTCGCTAAAAGCGAAGAATTCTCGAAACAAATATGTTCGAGAAAATATCGAGAATTATATTAATTACGAATGTTCGTAACTCCGAACTTTTCTCGATAGTAAACATTCGCAGAATTTTAGAGAATTCAAAAATATTGATATCGCTATATTCAACTCTTTTAAATAAAATATCGAAAACAAATGTTTTGAGAAATTGTATAGTCTCTTAAATTTCTCGAAGAATTCTTATGTAAATATAAAAGCGACTTATTTTCTTGTTTGTGCATGCAAAACAATAAAAACAATGAAAATGTATTGTCATTCTTGAGTCAAAGTTCATAGTAGTCGGTTGCAAAATATTGCGCTTTAACATTTAAGTTATATTTTCAGAAGAGTTTAATAAAAAAGTAATATGATAAAATTTTAAGAAAAATGGTAAGTAATGTGTCTATTTGTCCAAATATGTACATAGATTTGGAATATATCATACATATTTATTTATCTATCTAATATATTTTCTTTCAGGTTTATTCAAAAAACGTTTACGTTAAAAGAAGAGGATTTGAACAACAGAAAAATTAAAAATATTGGGAGAAAAGGCATTGATGACTCTACTCTTGGCGAAATTTAAATTTTGTTATATGGCTATTTTTGTTGTTTATTATAAGAACTGTTATTTTTGTAATATATTTTATTATTATGTAAACAATTTTTTTAATATTTGATATATTGTGATGTTTGAAATAAGACATAAGTAACTTTAGAAATAAAATCAACTTTTAATTTTAGGTTGGGAACATAATGGAAATTAAACCAAATAAAAAACTATTGTTTTCGAACTATTGCTAATGATAATAATCACAAGTGATTAGTAAAATCAGTATCGAATAATTTTCATCATTTTTTGATATCGAAAACGAATCATTAACGAATATTTTTACGTTTCGCTATTGATATCGCTAAAGGTTCACTGTTAATACGAAAGGTGAACCTTCGAGATCGAAAGATTTGCTGCCACAAAGTGAGCGACGGGTGAGCTCAAGCAGCTCGTTTTCGGGTCACCAACGATAGTCGTTCTCGAATGTTTTGTCAGAGAAATGTTCGCGAAATATTCGAATGGGATATCATTAACGAAGTATACTTTATAATTATACTATGCATACATGTGTACATTCTTCTACACAATGGGATATCATTAACGAAGTATACTTTATAATTATACTATGCATACATGTGTACATTCTTCTACACAAACTAGAGCCCTGCAAACTGTGTCTTATAAGGCATTACAAGCCACTTGATATTTTTCAAGTGCTGTTATCAGTGTGTGCGGAGCAATGAATACTGTTCTGCAGGCACTTAAAACCATACAAATGCTGCGAGTGTGCTTCAACTTTATTTGCGGTCCACACGAGCCGTTTTCATGCTCGCACATTGAACAAAATATTGTGCGCACATGCATTTGGATAGTGTGGACCCAAGTTGTTCATGTTTTGTTCGCAAACCGTTGTTCGCACAATTGTTCGAGCAACCATGTCTGCCATCAAACGTCATTTTGTATACGGAAGAAGAGGCGCTGCATGTAAAAGTATCGAAACGACTCTGACGACAAACAAAAAATTATGATTTGTTCGACAAATGTTCTGCCCACTGAAAACAAAATTAAAAAAAATGTGTGTGTTGCTCTGCCGACGTTTTGTTCTTATGCGAGCAAAAAAAAGCTAGTATAGACGGTACGTGATAGCGACCAAACAAGACATGAGAGTGCGACGCTAAAAAAATACAAGCCTTTTGACCACTTGTTTGCTTCAATAGCTAAAAAAGAAAGATTTTTCTCTGTTTTCTTTGCATGTTTTCTATGAACAACATACAGTCATAGTACAAGCCTTTTGACCACTTGTTTGCTTCAATAGCTAAAAAAGAAAGATTTTTCTCTGTTTTCTTTGCATGTTTTCTATGAACAACATACAGTCATAGTCATATATATTTACACTTTTTAAAATTTTTTGAACATTTGGATAAGAAGTCAAATATTTTTGTTGTTATAAAATATTTTGAAATAATTTTTTTTTTTTTGTTGTTGTTTAGCCTGAAATGCATTCATTTCTGAAATTAAACGAAAAACTCGTATGAACTTTTCATTTAAAAAGTATTTACACACATTTTTTACACTTCAAAATTATTTACACAACATAAAAAATCAATTAATTTTTGCTCAATATTGCAAAAGATGGCTAAAAATCTTGTCTATAAGATATTATGTAATCTTGAAATTCAAACTAAATTTTAATAAGTTTCAAAAATAGAATAATAGTAGAAAAAATGATGAAGAAACCTATCAAAGTCAAGTTAAGATTTAAATGAAGGTTTAAAATGATACATCGTCATTATTATTAGAGAAAAGAAAAGAACACAATAAAGAAGCAGGTAGAATCATGTTTTCAGTAACAATTTAACTTTGGTACAGTTTGGCTGTAATAATAAACATAAAAAGAAAAATGTTCCTGATAATAGTGTTTTTTTTTTTTTTTTGTTAATAATTTGGAAATTATTAACAAATAAAATTTTTAAAAGGTAAGTAAATCTTCTTAATTTTTTTATTTAGTAATATCGGATTTTACTCACAATTTATATTAATTTTAGGAAAAACTTCATTAAACAAACAAGTGTTTGCATATTTAAAGAAGTCCAAAACTTTGCCTGTAAAAGTGTCTTGCCGCATTCTTGGTAGAAAAGGTAATTTAAATACAATTTAACTATAAAATTATTATTAACCTTCTTTTCTTCTTTTTATTATTAAATGTAAAATGAATTTATATGTGAATTATTTATTGTGTAGTTTTATATGTATAGATAATTGTAAAATAAAGATAATTATGAAATATAAAAAAAAAAATTAATTTAAATACAGAAATAAAAAAATTAAAAATCATCTTCTAGAAGAGACTAAGACGACTCTTCTCTGATCATCTTCCGGGTTGCGCTCAGAAGAGTCTTCTTCGACACTTCCAGAAGTGTCTTCTTCGAAAAATTATTGTAAATTAACCAAAAAAATATATATACTTTTACGAAATGTATGGATTTGGAAAATTAAGTTATTAAATGTAATATTAATAAAACAGGTAAATACTAAACATTCTGTATATATTTGCCCACCATGAACTTGTTGTTGCGTGGACAAATAAAATAAAATACACAAATGGGGTGAGTGTGCACGTCTTTATAGAGTTGACAAGAGTAAGGAAAGAAGGGGATTAATTATGGACAATTAATCGTAGCTCTATAAAAGAAATGCAGATTGTTTTTGTGTATGTGATTATAATTATACTTAGCCGCAATAATTATAATCAGAGGGTGGTTTGGTTTTTGGGGAAGAGAAAAGAAATATACAAATTGATTAGTGAGAAACCAATTATATTTGATAGTTGTAGATATATAAGATGCTCACCTTTAGAAGAACTTGAGGTCCAATTGAGATTGATAAACGTTATTTTCAATTTTAATATTAATAGTAATACAATTTTATTGTAATTAAATTCACTTTAACAATTTTAATGTTTGAGCTTTATTGGCGGTAAATAATAAAGTGGAGAAAAATACTTTTAACCTTGGCGGTTGACAAAAAAGAAGTGACTTTTTTCAAGATTAGGTTAATTATAAAAAGGCTCGTTTTTGGCGGACATTTTAAATGTTGTAACGAGTACTAAACTTCGCAACAATTCAAGGCTAGATACATTAGTTTAGTTATCGGTTTAATAATTTTCATTATAATTAAACACTTATTTGTATACCTTAAAGTAGTTAAGAATAGATACAATATTTTTATATATAAGAAATAACAATTTTAATTTACTTGAACAGGGTCAAAATTATTGTCCAAACTTAGTTTGGACACATTCATTAATTAATAATATTATAAAATGAAGATTCAGTTTAAGTTATACAAATGTACGTAAATTGATAAATTTATGTAGTGATTTGTATAAAATTAGTGGAATATTTCTATATATGTATACATTTTGTGTGAAATAGTTTGCATTTAATTAAATATGCAGTAGTAAATTGAACAAGTTTTAAAAGCGTGTTTATTATTAAATATATGAAATCGATGTGGAGAATCGTATTTTGTGACGGTTGAATGAATTTAATTTATTAAATGTATTTATTTAAAATGGAAGAAAACTGAAATGAACATTTTTAGTTTCCTGTTAAGATTTTATAGAAAAAAATAAAAAATCTTAGATTTCGCGGAAGTTTTAAACAAATTCTTTAATGGGACGCTTACAATGGTGCCAGGTCATAAAAAGTAACAAATAGAAGAAAGTATTATTATTTATTTATTTATTTATTTATATATATTTTTTTTTTTTTTTTGGATTTTCCGTTTAATAATTTTTTCTTATAGAAAATTTTAAATCTACCTAAATTTTGTATGAATGAGAAGTAAATTTTGGCATACATCTACTATATAAATAGGTACTATAAGAAATAAGAACAGTTACAGGTAATTGACACGCAATAAAAAGTGCCTTTAAATTAAATATTTCTGTTTTTTTTTCACAAATAAAACTGTCAATAATAAACTAATATTCGCAGAAAATACAAAAAGTCACACTTGTGATCATATATTCAAATTAAATTTGTATAGTACATGTAAACAATTATCTATTTTTTATAAAACTACAATGATATTGTAAATTTTTTGGTATTCTGTTTTTTGAACTCAATAAGTTTTGATCGTGTATTTATTTTTAAATTTGTGAAAATGAGTACTGCTTCTGAAATAAAATCAAAAATTGCTAATGCTTTATTTAAAACAGAGAAAAGAATCTCCAAAAGCGAAATCTTCAATATATTTTATGAAATTAATGTGCTAACAATGAAATTATCAGAAATTATGTATTATGTAGTCGCTGCAATAATGTATATAAATTCAACGAGAATGCTACATCTAATCTTTTGAGGCACAATTGCTACAAAAAATATAAGACATCAAAAGAATAGGCACCAGTCAAAATTCAACTAACTAAAGAGATAAAAAATGAATATTTATATATTAATAAAGATGTGGTTGAATCACTAAATTTTGATAACAAATATGAATATTTTGAAATGAAGCAATAAACGTGTAATGTATAATTTTCCTAATATAAGTATATCCTTTCAGATGAAAATTAAAGTTTTTTCTTCAATATATTTTATGAAATTAATGTGCTAACAATGAAATTATCAGAAATTATGTATTATGTAGTCGCTGCAATAATGTATATAAATTCAACGAGAATGCTACATCTAATCTTTTGAGGCACAATTGCTACAAAAAATATAAGACATCAAAAGAATAGGCACCAGTCAAAATTCAACTAACTAAAGAGATAAAAAATGAATATTTATATATTAATAAAGATGTGGTTGAATCACTAAATTTTGATAACAAATATGAATATTTTGAAATGAAGCAATAAACGTGTAATGTATAATTTTCCTAATATAAGTATATCCTTTCAGATGAAAATTAAAGTTTTTTCTGAATAATTTTACAAACTCATTTTGAAATTGGAAATATAAATGGACTCTGTCATGTTCTCAAAAAATACTTATTTCTGTATTAGTTATAATTCTCAATAAAAAGGAATTCATAGTAAAAAAAGTAATTTTAAGTTTTTTCTACAATAGATTATGGATACATGGGGATCTTATACAAATAATTGGCCCTGCATTTAAAGTAAAAGGAATAAATAAATTTTTGTTTGAGTTGCAGATAATTTTTTATCTCTATCAATTATAGGGGAAAACGCATGTCATAATAAACCATGCAAAAAGTACCAACAACAATCAAGATGGCGTCTTTTACCAAGCATCATCAAGACAACGTTGTCAGAGCTCGAGCGCTGACAATTTTCTTTTAACGCTGCAATAATACTGACAAATTCAGTCTACATTAGACAAATCTTTATCTTGATAAAATTTTGACATTTGTCTTGATAAAAATTTGTCTAATGTAGACTCAAAGTAATACATACAAGTGCTTCTTACAATACATTTGGTGGTAGTTTTTTTTACATCTACATTCAAACTCAAATGTTAGCACCATCATACACAACAATTTCTTTCACTACCTGTGTATTCATTCAAGAAGCTTATTTAAGATGAATGGATATGTCTTTTATGACACTAAAGACCCCAGAGGTAGAGCATGCAGAGGCTCGGCTATTTTGATAAAAATTCGTATTAAACACTACTTAATGTGTGATTTTTGCGAAGAATATCTTCAAGCTATTACAATTTGCCTTGAAGATTTTCATCGAAACTTAGTGATTTCATCGATATACCCACCCCCTAGATTTTCAATATCGGAAAATCAATATGAAACTTATTATAAATCACTAGGACCCTGTTTCCTGGCAGCTGGCGATTATAATGCTAAGCATACATTCTGGGGATCACGACTGACTAGCCCGAAAGGTCGTGTTTTGTTTGATACAATTTCTAAAATGGGATTGAATGTAATTTCGAGTGGAGAACCTACATATTGGCCTACTGATCCAAATAAAATGCCAGATGTCATCGATTTTGCAGTTGTAAAAAATTTTTCATTGGAACTTATTCAAGTGGAATCTTCATTGGAATTATCTTCAGATCATTCGCCCAATTTTGTTACTCTATTTAACCCCCGAGAAATTGTATCCCCCACTGGTAATTTAGCGATATCAAACACAAGAATTAACTGGTTGAAATATAGAAAATATATCAGCACTCACTGCACAGGAAATATATCGCTAAAAACTCCAGAAGAAATCGATCTCTCTCAATCATTTTGAAAAAAGTTTAAAACTTGCTGCTGAACATGCTACCCAAACCCCCCGACAAAACAGATACAATAGAATTTGTTCTGTTGATGTTGAACGGCTCTTGACTGAAAAAAGAAGAGTTCGAAGAGAGTGGCAACTCCATAGATCCTCTCAACTCAAGTCAAAACTAAGAGAATGCCAAAAACGCCTTAATAAGCTTCTAGAGTATCAAAAAAATGAATCACTTACTAAATATTTGGAAAACCTAGATGCAACACCGTATTCAAATTACTCATTATGGCGAGCTACAAAAAATTTAAAAAGACCAGTTTTAAGCAGACCTCCTCTACGTAATACAAATGGAGGCTGGGCAAGAAATGACAGCGAAAAGGGGAATCTATTCGTTAGTCATCTAAAGAATGTGTTTACCCCAAATTTATCAGATGACATAATAGAGTTGCCACCAGTTGTACCCCATTATAGAGCATTTGAACCCCCTTTACTTTGAGATTCGAGAGATCGAGAAGGCTATTGTTGATTTAAACTCCAAAAAAGCCCCTGGTATTGATAAAATCAGTAACAAGATGCTTTTGGAGCTACCCCGGATAGCGTTAAAAATAATACTTTTTATTTTCAACGCTATATTACGCCTTGAACATTATCCACCAGAATGGAAGGTTTCGTTGATTACTATGAATGTAGACTCAAAGTTAGCCAAAGCACGACATAACATAACATTACATTAGCCAATGCATGTCACAGCACAACATCAAATTTTTGCGTACGACACTTTTAAGCAAAATGATGTCTTACGCAGTCCTTTAATTCACACGTCTTCAATTCGAATAATTCGTTTTGGGTTAATTTCTGAATAATATTTTTATTTTCACATTTAAAATTTTTGATCTTCGCACATTTTGAAAAGAAAAAAATTGCAAACTAAGAAAATAAAATTCGTTTTGAAAATTAGGGTTAAATTCGCTAATAACTATTATATTCCAAACAAATCAAAAAAATGAGTGTTCTTCCTACTCTGGACAAAGCTAAAACCTCAAAAAAATGTAAAAGTACAGTTATGCGACAGCTCCACGGTTAGCCAATGCGAGAATGAAACACACAATTCTCGAAGGCCAAACAAAAAAAAAACCCTCCTGGCTGCACTTAAGAAATAATTACAACGACGCGAAAGTTGTTCCCCAACCCAGAGCTACTTCCCGACTATACATTAGAGTGTCCCCTAAATAAAAATTTTGTAGGAAGACCTCTCAAACGATGCGTAAAAATTAGCTGAATATGGGAAAAATATAAAAAAAAAAAATTAAAATTGATCTTCAGTTCCCTACCAGCGATTGAATGTTACGGATCTAGAACATTTCGTCCAAAAAATAGTATATCGAGTTTTGTCTTGAAAGGGTTATCAAAAAATTCGTAATTTTAAGCCAATTATAGAAAAAATATTTTAAAAAATTTTCAAGCAAAAAAAATTTCGATATTTTTCTTAACAAAATAGATAAAATAGATAAGAAGCCAATTATAGAAAAAATATTTTTAAAAATTTTCATGCAAAAAAAAAAAACGATATTTTTCTTAAAAAAATAGATAAAATTTTATAATTTTGTTCCTTTTAAACCTAAAACTTTAAAAAATTGCATTGTAGAAAGAATTGTTGATATGTAATTTTCCAGATTTAAAAAAAAAAAAATCAATAAAATACCTTAAAAAACTTAGCGAATGAAAATTCCATTGGGAACATTTTTAAAATATTTTTTTCATAACCAGCATAAAACTACGAGTTTTTTGATACCCATTTCGATTAAAAACTCTAAACTTTTTTTTTACCAAAATGTATGGGACCCATGATTTTTCAATCGCTAGTAGGGAACTGAAGACCAAATTTAAAAATTTTTTAAATAATTTTTTCGTATTAAAAAATTACAACATATGATAGAAAAACGATGTCTACTACATATGAACAAAAAATAATTTAAAATTTGCTTTCATTCTCGCTAGATTAAAATTTTAGTTAAATTTTCAATGATTTTATTTTAAATAGTATTTTATTAAAGTTTGAATATTTTAGAATTTTTTCATCGTAAATTATATTTTAGCGTATCATTGGAAAGATCTCATTAAATACTATTGATATGTGCATTCATTTAACCCTTTAGTTGCACAAATAATATTTTGGGATTTCCGGTCCATAATTGGTTAAATTTATCTGCAAATAAATGATAAGTCCCCAAAAACATAATTGATCAAAAAAGTTATAAATTCGTGTAAAAAAAGGCTTAATTTCAAAAAATCATTTCTATTCGGTTTTAAATGAACTTGTTATGTTTTTCATAAATTTATCAATATTTAAGTGTAATAAGTACTTCCATGCGATTTATTTGCAAAAATTCCAAATTTAACTTTTTAGGAACTAAATGCATAAAATTGACCCTCTAGCTCTTAATGGGTTAATTACGTGTTATCTTCAATAGTAACAGGATAGACCATTCCTATGGTAAGTTTGATCAAAGAAAATATGATAAAAAATGTAAGTAAAATCTTAATATTTCGCGACTGAAAAGAGACATAATAATAATTTAAATGAATATTCATGGTCATAGAATGCCTCTTTTATAATTTGAAGTTAATTTTCTTATAACTAAAATTTTGATAATGATATGAAAAAAAAAAAAAATACGTAATTTTAGAGGTGTTTTGAAAATGGTCCAGCTCACGTAAATTTAAAGATTTAGATGTAATATTTTGGGAATCATATAAGAACATACTAATTTTCATTTCTAGAAGGGTACATTTGCAACTTTTTTCGTAAGGCACTTTACTGTACATATGTATACATATTTAGATATGTACAGTTTATTTTATTCTAAATAAGCATTTTTCTATGTATGTACTTAACCATGTTTTGATATTATGCAAATATATATAATATTAAAGGCATTCACTTCAAAATTTTACAAGCTTTGCAATTTTGCATATTTTAACTTGACGTAAGCAACCAATTTTATAAAAATTTGATAAAGCTACCAAAAAAAGTCACTCAAAAAGGTTCATTTAAAATATATTTGTTATTTATATACAGTAGATTACCCACAAAATGTATGGATTTTACAAATGTTACTATTTAAAAATACTCTTTGAAATGATTCAAAACTTCATGCTTCACCCTACATTTAGTACCAATATTTGTATAATAAGTAAAAAATTGATACCCCAAATTCAGATTTTGGTCAATCTACCCTAATATATTAAGCAAATGTGAAAAAACTTATCAATTTATAAAAACTACAAATCCTGCTCTACAAAATGATAAAACCCGTTTCTAGTAGGCTAAGCCCATATTAAAACCAGGGCTTTTTTTAAAAAAAAGTTCATGAAAAAAATTTTACTTTGATTGCTTATAACATCACAAGTCATAGTAGGCTAAAAAATTAAATGTCAAAAATTTCTGCATTTTATTCTGCATCGAAAAGCTAATATAGTATTTTATCGGAAAATTTTAAATTAAAGAGTTATAGCGCAATAAAGATATTAGTTACTTTTAAGCCTTGTTTTAGGACAAAGGTCAAAGTCGACCGATCGACCCAATTTTTGCACACATGCTATTTTTATAGCCCCATCTACCAGAAACTGCCGGTGGAGCAAGTAAAATCAAAAATTTTGTATTCATGGGTAATCTAATATACAGTGGCTCACAGCTTAAATTATGCAGTATACAATTTTATTTTTAAAGCCACATAAAGTAACAGACTGGAATTTAAAATAAAATGTGGTATCATTGGAAAGAGAAAGATTTCTGGTTTAACATAGAACCATTATTTAATGTTAAAGTTTACCTTTAAGTAACTTAAAGATATGAAAACAAAAAAAAATCCAATATTTTTATCTCACAGCTTATTTTATGCAGCCAACAATATTGAGGTCTGGCGACTGTTTAGAGAGCACCGTTAAATTTGGACCTTTACATATTAGCAAATTGTACACAATACCAAATTTATTCTTCGGATCGTTATGTTGGCAATATCAAAAATATGATATTATGCCCTGATTTTCTGCACTTTGCAAGAAATTATCCTTTAGGATCTAAAGGTATCTACTACTGTCTATTGCTGATCCAATTAGTTCCAACTTCCCACCACCATTAGCCGACATACAGGCCCAGAACCATGAAACTGCCACCAACATGCTTCACTGTTATTTTTAAGTTTTCTTGGTTCAGCTCGGTATTCGGTTCTCGCTTCAAAAAGGATTATAACTAATTAACAAAAAATAATCGAATTCCAAAACGTTGGATCCTTGGAAACAAATTCCTTGGTAAAGTTGATTATGTAGCTCTTTTGTTTAAATATTTAAAAGTCTTCTTGTGTGAAACTCGACCTTCAAAATAGTGCTGATGCAATGTATAGCAAAAAGTTTTGAAGCAACATTGTTTTCCCAAGTCAACTTGAATTCCGGATGTCGGTTTTGGTGCTGAGATCCGTAGGTTGGCCTTTGTTTTCCTTAAAATATATCGCAGTCACGATTGTAAAAATGTTTATTCGGTACTTCACTGCCTTTTATTATCCAACCGATTTTCATGTAAAAAACTCATAATGATTTCTTGTACCATAGAAGCATATATTTTCACCATTTGAGATATTTTTCGCTGCGAGTGACCGTTTTAAAATGGTTTATAACCAATACTACTTTCTATAACACTGTGCGTGGACCAATCTCAAATTTACATTGTAATTGATGCATTAAATAACAAAATCAATTAAAAATAGTACACAGGGCATTTCTAGAAGTAGATACAAAAAATAAAGTCCACTGGACAACGCTGCATGGAAGTACTTTTCCAAAAAGAAATGACTGCATAAAATAAGCTGTGAGCAAAAAAATTAGGTATATTTTTATTTAATACTTTTAAGTTATTTTGAGTGCAAATTTTTGCAATAAATGAAATATTTTTGTAAAACTAGAGTATTTTCTCTTTCAAATGATACCATATTTTTTTAAAGTTCCTATCTGCTGCATAGCTATGGAACATTAGACATGAAAATATGTTCTACATAAAATAAGCAGTGTGCCACTGTAATTTATATTAATTTATTGATATTTTTCTGTTTATATTATTTAATGAATTTTAGATTTTTTGTTTTATTGTTGTTAAATTCCAAGCACTATTTTTTTACGTTGAATTTGATTTTTTAGTGGTGTTTTTCAGTTTAGAGTTGATTTTTTAGTACTATTTACACATTTTTACAACATTAAAGGTATTCACCTCAGAAATTGCAACTTTGCTAGACCCTTGCAAAGTAAGTTGTGCAATATTTATTTTATGTGGTTGTTGTTGAGTTTACATAAATCGATGCAAATTTTCTACTTTGCAAGGATTTTGCAAAGTGAGGTGAGTACCTTTATTATAAAAATTGTTGTAACTTTATTAATTTTTACTCTGATCATTTTGCAACTGGTTGTACTCTGACAATTTTGCAAAAGTTGTGGTTGTTTTTGTGTTTACAGAAATCGTTGTAACTTTTCTACTTTGCAAGGGTCTTGCAAAGTTGCAATTTCTGAGGTGAATACCTTTATTGAAACTTCCCTGACTTAGCTGACTGCTTGTAAATAATTTTATTACTGAATCTTTTTCATAATATTTTTCAGGTTCATTTTTCATTCTACATTGTACAACTGGTGCTAAATGCATTCAAAGAGTATTCCGTTTTAATTTTTTAATAACTTTATTTTATTTCTATTCATCGTTAATTTTTATTACATTTCTTTCATGTTTTTGTTTTAAATGAAAATTATTAAAGATGTTTTATGTATTTTCGAATAAACCATATTTGCCCAAATAAATTGTTTTGTTTTTGCTTGTTTGTATAAATTAAAATATGTATAACAAAAAATATTACAAAAATTAAAACAAATTAAATCAAACTCGTGATCAAACTATTGTGAAACTTAGATAACAATGTTCAAATAGATGTTAATCTAATACAAAATGGGGATATTTAAATATGATGTTGATTGCATTTAAACACTATCTATGAAGCTGTAGCTGCAGGTTTTGCTGGTGGAGGTATAGAAGATTCAGGATTTTTCTCTTTGTTCCAATCTTGCAGACCCTTAGGCAAAGAGGTATCTTCCTCAAAGGAGCCAGTACCCTCAACAAATTCTTCATAAGTAGACTTTTCTTTAAATGGTCGTGGACCTAATAATTCAATCATATCATCACGACTCAATACTTCATTTTTAAGCAAACGTTCGGCTACCTTCTTGACGTCTTCTTTGTGTTTTATCAACAAATCAGTGGTAACTCTATGAGCTTCTTTAATTAAGCTGCGTACTTCCTCATCAATCATTTGTGCTGTTTCTTCAGAATATGGTTTAGCAAAGACCGGATCACCTTGTTGACCGGCGTCAAAACTAACTTGACCTATCTTTTCATTCATACCAAAGCGTACAATTTGTGCATAAGCACTATCAGTTATTTTCTTCAAATCATCTTGAGCTCCCGTTGTAATACGATTGAAGAAAATTTCTTCGGCTACACGGCCACCTAAAGTCATGCACATTCGATCAAATAGTTGCTCTTTGGATAGTAAATATTGATCTTTTGGCAAGTACTGGGCATAACCCAAACCTTTACCTCTTGGTATTATGGACACCTTTAAAAGGGGATCAGCATGTTCTAGGAACCAGCCAGCAACAGCATGACCCGCTTCATGATGAGCTACCGTTTTCTTTTCCTCTGGTGCCAAAACATTGGTTTTCTTTTCCATGCCAGCAATAACACGTTCAATAGCTTGTTCGAAATGCTTTTGTACTATGTAGTCATTAGAATCTCTGGCAGCTATCAAAGCAGCCTCATTGCATACATTGGCTATATCGGCTCCAGTAAAACCAGGAGTTAATGCGGCCATTTTACGAGCTAACTCTTGCTTGTCTAATTGCGTTTTGAGAGGACCCAAATGAACTTTAAAAATACTAGCTCTGCCTTTAATATCAGGAGCTGGCACAAATATTTGTCTATCAAAACGTCCAGGACGCAACAGAGCCTTATCTAAAATATCCACACGATTTGTGGCTGCTAAAACAACAACGTTCGTAGTCGTATTGAAACCATCCATTTCGACTAGCAACTGGTTCAAGGTGTTCTCCTGTTCAGAATGACCACCAAATGATTTACCACCACGTTTGCGACCCACAGCATCAATTTCATCAATGAACAAAATACAAGGAGCATTTTTTCGTGCCATTGCGAACATATCTCGCACTCTAGAAGGGCCAACACCCACAAACATTTCCAAGAACTCAGAACCGGAGACGGTTATAAAAGGTACATTAGCTTCTCCAGCGGTGGCTTTGGCAAGTAACGTCTTACCCGTACCAGGGGGGCCAGTTAACATGGCACCTTTAGGTATTTTGGCACCTAAATCAATATATTGTTGAGGATTTTTGAGGAAGTTGACGAACTCCATAATTTCAATTTTTGCCTCTTCACAGCCAGCTACATCCCTGTAAAGAAATGTATTGAAAATAAATTAATTATTTTTTACTTTGAACGCCATGGAATTTATAGTATTAACTAGAAATACATTTTTTCAAAATTATGTAATTAAAAAAATATATGTCCTATGAAGGTCATAATAAAGACCAATAATTCTTAAAAATGAAGTTATCTTATATTTAGATTAAAAATGTTACAAAGAAAATATTAATGCACATTTGTTTGGTAATTAATAAAATATTGAATTTATAAAAGAATATCACTTTTTGTGAATAAATACTAAACATCTGCAAAAAATTGAGCTGAATTGAAACGATGAGTCCAAAACAAATCATGACATGTTCTATGTTGATCGTTATTGTTTAAGAGCGATTTATTAAAAAAGCAATAATGTCGACAAAAAGACATCAAATCAAAATTGTGTTTTGCTGTCAAAGTTTAATATAATTTGCTGTACAAAGTTTAATATAAAATCAATGAACTATGTATGTATGTATTTTTTGACTATATTGACTATTATGTACTTAATACATTGCAGCCAAAAATTGCACTAAACTAACAATTTACGCAAAAACATTGTTTTATAAAATATTCCTATATAAATCAAGGGACAACAAATTAGTCCACTTACTTTATTCATTCCAAAAAATCTAAGTTAGCTTTGAAAAAATTATCTTAATATAAATTTCTAAGTATAAATTCATTTTAATTAATTTAAGGTAATTTTCGTGGAAAGATTTCTTGGAAACACACTTTAAAATACTAATATTCGACAACACATACAAATTGGACAAAATCGATTAAATCCGTTAAGAAAATTGGCGAAAGGTTAGATAATCATTAAATTATTGTTAATAATCCTCCAAGGTATCCAATATTCGAAATTTAAGGCATTTTAACCAATTTTGTTGATATGAAATTTTTCACGAAAATTGCAGTACTTTTATTTTTAAATAGTAATTTTAATCAAAAATAACTTTTTTCAAAGCTTGCTTAGATTTATTGTAATAAATAATGTAAGTGGGCTAATTTACTGTCCCTTGATTTGTATGTATGTATGTATGTATATATCGAGGGCTTATATTTAAATTGGGCCTCATGCTGATTTACAATTTTTTTTTTTTTTTTGTGTCAGACTCTTCAGTTTTCTATTTTTTATATATGGTGTTAATTTTGGAGTCAAAAAGTTAATTCTAACATTATGTTTTTTACTTTTTGTTTTTGGGATATCTACAAACAGTATATTTTTTTTAAGGAAAAACGGGCCATCTGCAAGTTTTGGTTGATTTTCAAAGAAATGAAAAAATAAAAATTGATAAATAATGAGAATTTTTTTTTTGCGATTTGAACTTTTTTTAAACGTTTTGAATTAGAGTCTTAACATATCTCACAAAAATTTTGTAATCTCAATGCAGTCTGAAGAAAAAAGCCATTGAAGTTAGATTTTTAACCTTTTTTTAGATGCTTGTAGATCATACGCGGGTACACCTATCAACATTTTATGAAGCTAAGTGGAAGCCTAGATTTAAAGACAGGAAGTAATAAAATTCGTGATTATAAGCAAAATATCTTAGATACCAAAAGCAGTTTCTTAAAAAAATGATAATTAAATAAAAAGTACAATAAACATGGTCTTTAAAGGTTTTAATCATTTTTGAGTTGTTGATATGCAATTTAATACAATTTTAATTGGTTCAAAAATTTTTCTTGCAATCATTTTTTTGCAACTTTTTTCAAAATTTAATTTATAATTTTAATTTTGAACACATTTTCGTCCTTTTAGTAAACATTCCTATTATTTGAAATTTTTAACGATTAAAAATGGTCCAGCCAACCACAAAATTTCGCTTTTTTATCTCCTGATTGGTATGATATCATAAAATTCTTTAATTTCCAATAAACAAAACGGGCTATGTGAACATTTTATAACATACATTAAAAATAATTAAGACAAAACGGGCTACCTACCATAACTTCGCGAATAATGGAGTTCGCGAAGATTTATTTTTCAGTATGAGGTTTAGTAGACGTAATATTAATAACTCGTAGAAGAACGGATTGCAAAATGTTGAAAAATTAGGGAAATAAACAGTTTTTATGTTCTGAACAATTAGAGCTTTGCATGAGATCCGTTTTGAATATAAGCTCTCGATATGTACATTACAGTGCCTTGATTTGTATGGGAACAAAAAAAGTTGCAAACGTATCCCCCTAAAATTAAAGATTGATATGTTTTAAGCTAATTCCCAAAATATTTCGGTTCAATTATTTAATTTACGTGAGCTGGACCATTTTTAAAATACTTCCAAAAATATGGTTTTTCTTCGACAGTATACATAGTTTTTAACTTTATGTCAAAAAAATTACAACATATGATAGAAAAGTGATGTCTACTACATATTAAACAAAAAATCATTTAAAATTTGTTTTCGTTCTCGCGAAATTAAAATTTTAGTAAAATTTTCAATGATTTTATTTTAAATAGTATTTTATTAAAGTTTGAATATTTTGGAAATTTTTCATCGTAAATTATATTTGAACGCATCATTGGAAAGCTCTCATTAAATACTATTGATATGTGCATTCGTTTAACCCTTTAGTTGCACAAATAATATTTTGGGATTTCCGGTCCATATTTGGTTAAGTTAATTTTAATGGCAAATAAATGATAAGTTAAGGATATAAATGTCCCCAAAAACATAAATTGACCAAAAAAGCATTAAATTCGCGTAGAGGCTAAATTTCAAAAAATCATTTTCATTCGATTATTTTCGCGGTTTTAAATGAACTTGTTATGTTTTTCATAAATTTATCAATTTATTAATATGCGATTTATTTCCAAAAGATCCAAATTTAACCTTTTAGGAACTAAATGCATAAAATTGACCCTCTAGTTCTTAATAGGTTAATTATGTCTTGTCTTCAATAGTAACAGGATAGACCATTCCTATGGTACATAAAAACCTAATATATATTGAAAAATGTCCGAAATATATAAAATAAGAAGTTTGATCGAAGAAAATATGATCAAAAAATGTAAGTAAAATCTTAATACTTCGCGACTGAAAAGAGACATAATAATAATTTAAATGAATATTCATGGTCATAGTATGCCTCTTTTATATTTTGAAGTAAATTTTATTATAACTAAAACTTTGATAATGATATGAAAAAAATACGTAGTTTTAGAGGTGTTTTGAAAATGGCCCAGCTCACGTAAATTTAAAGATTTAGATGTAATATTTTGGGAATCATATAAAAACATACTAATTTTCATTTCTAGAGGGGTACATTTGCAACTTTTTTTCGTAAGGCACTTTAATGTACATATGTATAATAAAATAATATAAAAATAAAATAAATTGAAAACTTAAAACTAAAAATTAAATAAACCCAGGAAAAATTTTAGAACATGTTCTAAAATTATTAGTTCTAGAACTGGTGTAATCAGAACCACTTCAGATTCTTTAATAACATCCTCAGAACTAGTGGTATAATAACCAATTCTGACACTAATGGAGTAGAATTTTATTGTGATTCTAAATTCGTTTTAAGGGATGCTTTAAAGAACTAGTGCTTAAGAACTAATTCTGTATGACTTACATAATTAAATTGATTTTAAAAGTTGCCTTTAAGAAAAAGCCAATTAGAATAAAAAAAAACAGGTTCTGAAATCGTGCTCTTACGCTTCTATAGAACTAGTTCTGAATGTGGCAATTTCGAACAAAAATCATTGATTAAAGAACTAATTCTAGAACCATTCCATAGAATGGGTACTGGATAGCTAACACTTCCACAGAACTAGTTCTGGAGGTGACAATTTCAAACAAAAATCATTGGTCGTAACGCCAAAGTAGAACAAGCTATTTTCATGTGTTCTGGAACTAGTTGTAGAACTAATACAATTTTTCCTGGGAAGTAAATCAAAAAAATAAAAGAAAATAGTGAATAAAATAAATCAAATAAAATGAATAAAGGTTTATTTATTATAAAATATAATTTAAAAGTAAACACAATAAATAAAATAAATTAATTAAAATAATTAAAGTAAAAAAATAAAATATTTTGAATAAAATAAATAAAATTTATTTTTTATATTAGTTTTATTTATTTTATTATAATTTTTTTATTAAAACTTGATTGTCAAAATATTTTAGAAGTTGTCAAGTTACAAGTTAAAATGGTATTTGTCAAGTTGAAAACAATTTGTAATTATGAAGATTTTTTTTGTTAGCGATAATCCCGAAACATATTTTTATATATTAGAGAATAATATGCCATATGATTTGTTACACAATACATAACTGCATAGCATAAAGACTGAATTTTTAATAATTATAAAATCATATGTATATGAGATATATATATAATCGTTTTAAATTTAAACCAAATTTTTCAGAACAAACTGATTAGCATAAGTTAAACATAGATCACTGTTTCCTCGAGACTTATTTGAAAACTTCCACAACAAATTCGCTTATATTAATTCATTTTGTTGTTCAAATTTATAAAAAGTGGTTTATCGTTTATTACAATGTCACTTAACGGAAGTCTATTGTAGGTTCATATTTTATTTTTTATATTAGTTTTATTTATTTTATTATAATTTTTTTATTAAAACTTGATTGTCAAAATATTTTAGAAGTTGTCAAGTTACAAGTTAAAATGGTATTTGTCAAGTTGAAAACAATTTGTAGTTATGAAGATTTTTTTTGTTAGCGATAATCCCGAAACATATTTTTATATATTAGAGAATAATATGCCATATGATTTGTTACACAATACATAACTGCATAGCATAAAGACTGAATTTTTAATAATTATAAAATCATATGTATATGAGATATATATATAATCGTTTTAAATTTAAACCAAATTTTTCAGAACAAACTGATTAGCATAAGTTAAACATAGATCACTGTTTCCTCGAGACTTATTTGAAAACTTCCACAACAAATTCGCTTATATTAATTCATTTTGTTGTTCAAATTTATAAAAAGTGGTTTATCGTTTATTACAATGTCACTTAACGGAAGTCTATTGTAGGTTCATACCTACCTAACCTAATAAACGTTTTTGCATACAACTTTTAGGATTTTAGCTTAACAATGCTTTGTAAAGCTTTGTTAAGTATTTTGAATACGGCCTTAAATGTTCAAAAGCAATATGTATTAATGGATATTGAAATATTTGTATTGAGTCAACAATTGCAAAAATCTAATATCGCATTTCTTAATATTTTTCAATAGCACAAATGGATATGCTATGTAAGGTCTTATTCCGAAAATATTTAAAACCTTTATCCCTATTGCACTGAAATTAATATATACGCATATACATAGGTTTCATATAAAAAATTTCGAAAATCGGTTGTCAATTTTTTAAAAATTTTTTTTTTTTTTTGTAGGTTTTTAGATTGTTCTTTATTGAACTATGTGAAATCCAGACTGTTGTTCTGTTTTTATAATATCTATACTTCAGACAATATTTTGTATTTAAAGTAATTTTTTTCATTTAGTCGTTCTATCCACAATCGCCAAATACTTATACCGAGACTAACGCCTACCTTGGAGCGGTCTTTTCATGTTCGTGTAGCTAGAATTTTTAACCATTTACCAAATTCACTCGGAACATTTGAACTTTCACGTAATACCTTTAAAAGAAAAACTTTACTTTATCTTCAAAATAATGATTTATAATTGATTCATGATTATTATGACAATCTGCACTTGAGATTCATTTCTTTTTCTCTAATGTTTATATATTCTTTCCTTTCTTTACTTCTCTTCTTATACATATAAGTTTTATAAGGAGTGTGATCGAAAAAATCTTAACATACGTTTTGCCTCATAACTTTTTTCGACATCAATATTGAACATTTTTTTTATCTAGTTAGCATGGAAAAATACGTCAGTTATTATTTTTAATAATAACCATGTTGATTTTTCGTGATTTTCATCAAAATGAGTGACGAAAAAGATTTACGTGCTACAAATTATTACAAAATTTCAAAAAAATCCAAATAGGTCCTACAAATAATTGGCCAGATAATTAAATTTCTGCCGTCAAACTGTTTCTAATGTTATTAAACAATATCAAGAGAATTAGACCATTGATATGAAACCTGGTTCGGAAAGAAAAAAAGGACCACATGACATTGGGAAGGCCAGAAAATTGAAAGCATATTGAAAGGAACTTCA
The DNA here is from genome assembly GCA_951394005.1 of Protophormia terraenovae. Taxonomy (NCBI): domain Eukaryota; kingdom Metazoa; phylum Arthropoda; class Insecta; order Diptera; family Calliphoridae; genus Protophormia; species Protophormia terraenovae. The sequence goes on from OX596075.1 coordinate 139,812,117, forward strand.
AACACATCTGGCAGAAAAGCAGCTCAGTTATCCCAGTGCTTCGACCATTTGGTGCGAAAATTTAAAGCTAATGCAGAGTTGATAACATATAAAGTCCAAAAAGTTCCAAACAGGAATGCTGCGAATAATTCAGAAGCCAAGAATTTCATACAAATATACTCAGGTTGTATAATTGACGAAGAAACGTATGTGCTGGCAGAATTTTCGCAGCTTATGTCTCAAAAATTGTTTATTGTTAATGCTCGAGGCAATGTTACAGATAAGTTTAGGACCCAAAAACAGAAAATTTTTTTTACAAAATTCCTGGTATAACAAGCTTTTTGCAGTTGCGGCAAAAGAGGAAAGTCATTTGATACATTCGGATCTATAATAACCAAAATATGCATAAAGGAATATTTATAAAAAAGACTTGTTCCTTTCGTAAGAGAGCACAACGTGTCCACACATTATTGGCCCGATTTGGTATCATTTCACTATGGAAAGAAAGCTTGGAGTGATACCAAAACAATAACATAGTTTTTGTACCAAGAGAGGTCAATTTTCAAAATTGTCCATAGCTTAGACCAGTGGAGAGATATTGAGCTCTTCCGAAAAGTGAATTGAAGATCACAAAAAAGGTGCCCCAACCGAAGATTTTAAAAGAAGTTGTGCACACTATTCCAAAAAAGTGACTATAGCAATTATCAAATCTCTAACGGAATGATTACCAAAAATGGTCCACAAGTTCATAAGTGGTGGTTAGAACTATAAAAGTTATATTTTTCTGTGACCTGTAATAAATTATCAATTAAATAAAAAAATAATAATAATGAAAACTCTAGGATCAACCATTTCCAAGTTATTGAATATTACATATGTTAAGATATAATATTCAATAACTTATATGTTACATATGTATAATATTTATTAATTTGTTTATTGTTAATACTGTATTTATTATTGTGGTTTTTGTTAAGTGGTAAATTTGTTAACTCTTAATGGCCCATTGGGCTCTGTTATGCTATTGAAGAATAATAAATAAATAAAACAAGCTCGTTTTTTCAAGAATGTCAAGTTAGATCACAACTCAAATCTGGCAACCCTAGTATACACTAGGGATGCCAATCCCGAAATCCCGATCCCGAAAATCCCGGGATTTTTCGGGATTTCAAAATCTCGAATCCCGGGATTGGACGAAAAAAATCCCGGGATTTCATTTTCGAGATTTAGTGTCATAAATACAATCCAAAAAATTAACTCTAAGCAATACAAAACATCAAAATATTAACAGAAAATTTTCAAAAAAATTTTAAAAATCGATTACGAAGATTAGAACATTATAGGTCTGTTCGTTTGTATGCTATTCTTACTAGTATTTCTATTATTGTAAGTATTTTACTCGAAAAGCATTTCTGTGCACATAAAACTAGTAAAAGTTATAAACATTTCAAGAGAAAATAATTTTCTATTTTGCTATACATATTTTACTTGAATATTTTGTACGAGAAAGACTAGTAAAATATTTTATTTTCATTTTCCTATTGAATTTAATTTGAAACGTCATTTTAATTATTAATACATATTGATTTGTATTAAATAATATGTATTAATAATATCTGGAAAGACATTTGTATGGAAGACGAAATAATGAACAAATGTTGAATTATACAAGTTCTAGGACCAAATTGCGTTAAATCATCTTCCAAAATGGATGGACATTAACTACTAATGATATTCAACAAAGCTAAAATCATACTTATCATTAGCTAATGAAATTTTATAAGAAAAAATATCTGCAAAAGAACATATGCCCGTATTTTTGAGATATTTCCAAATTTCCGTTTAATACAAGTTAGAAAAAAATTTAACTTTTTATTCACCCTAAAATTTATTTTATTATTTTCGGTTTTCTAACTTTTTCAAGTAAAAGCTTGGTTTTCAGATTTATTTTTTAAATATCTCTTTTATTTAACTAGTTTTACTAAAATTTCAAACGAACAAACCTTATGATTTATTTTTACAAATACGAATAAATTTCTTTAATTAAAATATGTATAAAAAATTGATTTTTTTCCATATATTTAAAATGTGTTTTTATATGAAATATAAATCCCGATCCTGAAAAATCCCGAAAAATCCCGGGATCCCGAAAAATCCCGGGGTCCCGAAAAATCCCGGGATCCCGGGATTTGAAATTATAAAATCCCGAATCCCGGGATTTGCAAAATCCAGTCCCGTTTGGCATCCCTAGTATACACACAAATGACAATATTGGATTTGTTGCCTTTCTTCATATAATTCAATTCAAATCAATTTAAAATGTTTTGTCCCTAATATTAGTTGATGATTCTCTGCACAATTGAATTTGTTTAATTTTGTTTTGTTTCTCTTGCCTTTTCTACACATACAAACATGTATTGAATTGATTTGTGATCTAAAAAACATTAACAGTCAACAATTAAAAAGAAAGAGAATGATTTGAAATGAGTTACAAATGAATTGATACAGATGTCTAATAAATATCCAACCATTCAGAAATTCATGTTCGTTGAAAAAATATAACGCTCTTTTTAGCGATTGGTCATAATGGTTTGGTAGAAATGCTTTTAAAGTGCTATCAAACAAGAAATGAAATTAAAAAGAGATTCGGCTGTGCCGAAGCTATGATAAAATTTGACCAAGAGTTTCAAAATCATTGTCAAAAAGTCTGTTTTATACTTAACTCTACTATATAACACTATATTAAGGCTATCACATATCACAATACAGTAGAAATGCGCTGAAATTATAATGTTTATTAAATCCCTCTTCCATAAATCCCATAGAAAAATCAGTAATCGTAAATATTCGACACAAATAAGTTTTATTTAAGTCAAAATCACAGAGCCAAATTTTATGAGGTTCGGTCCATAATTTAAAATAGATCCCATATAATCCCACTTTCGGGAATCACCCTAAAGTGCATAAATTCATATAAATGTTAGTATTAACATAATATTCTGTATTTTTTTTTTTTTTTAATTTTATTTTTTATTTTACACTTAGTAAAAGAATTGGTGTAAAATTGGCCACAGGTCTAATACATGACTCCTCCCCGAATTTTGCTGCATATACATGATGGCGTAGGGTATCATATGGTCGGGCTTAGCCGACTATATCTCCCAATCTCGTCAATAAATAGGTTTGTTTCCGTACTTTTTGAGTAAAGTGCGGTAAAATGAGAAAAAGCTAATTTTTCTCTCACAAGAATACAAAAACGTACAATATTACGGGGGCACAAGAATCCGTATGTGAATGTAATAATATTTTTCAGCGTATTTTAATGTTTTTAATTTTTTAAATGAAACTATCCTGTTGTCCCAATTTGCGAGTACAAATTGTGAAAACTCAAAAGTATTTAATTTGTATATTGGGTAATTCCATTTTAAATTTAAAAAATTTGACCTCGCTGAAATTTTGCTTCCTACAAAAAAATTATAAAAAAAATTGAGGATGGACTTTTTAAGATAAACAACTTTAAAGATAATTTTTGGAAAAAAAATGTTTATTCAAAATGTATATGACATCTTAAAATACAAGCTTTGACAAATTTACTGCAAAAAAAATATGTATTTTGATATCTTATATACAACAAAAGTTTTGGCCATTTAAAAAAAGAAAAAAGTCCAAGATCAATCCAATAAAATCGATCACTTCAGCTTTAGTTTTTCTAAAATAGAATTCATTATCCAATGTCTTTCAAATTTCGAAAATTTTCACTTCAAGTTGACATTTGAGAGTTTTTGACAATTATACACAGAGGCCGAAAAAAGTATTGGGACAGTGTATACCAGTGTTGCCACTTCATGTGTAATTACACATATCGTGTGTAATTTTTATTTACATGTGTAGCCCATGTGTAATCAGTTTCATGTGTAATTTTAAGTCTCAGTGTAGTAAATACAGTGGTTTCCCGATTAAACGAATGATATATTGTCAGTCCAATTCGTGAAATGTAAAAATTCGTTAAATCGCGAATATACTTTACTAACAAAATATACTTTAAAAGATATATTTTAAAGTCTACATTTTTACTTTTTAACGTTAAAACACAATTTAGTTATCTTATAACAACAAAAGTGAAAAATAAAATAGGAAAATTAAAATTCTTAAAACAAAATTCGAATAATATATTTTTTTTTTTTTTTTTTTTTTTTTTTTTTTTGATTGGAACTGTTATGAAATGTTTATAATGTTTAAGACTCGTAGTTTTTTAAGATCAAATACAAGAGACAACAAATACAAGAGAAACTACTTTATATAAAATAAAAAATTAGGTTCATAATATACTTATTACAAACTTATTATGCAAATTACATAAAACTAAATGTTTTAAAATAGGAATGACAAATTATCAAAACAGATAAGAATGTTTTTAGTGAAATATATTTATATTGATTAGATTATGACAAATTTGTCTGGCCAACAGTTTTTAATTTAATATAATTCTTTGAGAGAAAAATTATTTCCAATTCAATTCATTTTAATTTTACATTTTTCTAATGTGTCAGCAGAAGATTATTTAATAATCTGAAGAATTATAAAACAGTTAAGAAATAAAATGTCCTCCGAAAAAATCTCAAGAATTTTTTTACAGAGGAAAGAATACTTTGAAATGGAAATGATAAATTTGAGCATCTATTATCTACATAAAAAAATTACCATTTTTAAAATAAAATTAAAAAAAAAAAAAAAAAAATCATGTGTAATTTTTCTTCAGATGTGTAATTTAGTCATCGGTTATGTGTAGTTATTAACATTATCGGTGGCAACACTGGTGTATACATTTATATTAAATCGGTAACTACATTTAAACTTCTTTAGTTTGAAGTGTTAGTTTTATTTATTTGATACATCCAACTGTAAGTTTATTAACGACCATTAAACTTCTGCGGTAGTGAAAATCATTTGCAAGAAAATTACAATATTTTAATTATTTATTAATATTTTAAGGAAAAAAGTATTGGCACATTAAAGTGAAGCACTAATTTCTTGAGATTGGTTTCGTCAATGGGTCAATGGAGCAGAAATATAGTGGTGGGCAAAAAAAATCTTTATTTTTTTTGTTTAACAAAAATAGGTGGACTAGATGGATTTCCACGATTTAAAAAAAATAATAATAATATATTTTTTTTTTTTTTGCTACTAATTAATTACGAATAATTACGGAAATATTAACTGAACAAAAAATTATGTAAATTCAGCTCAAAGATAATTTAAATCGCTATCTATTGGAGTTAAATTTTTCTTAATTGGACAAACCGTTCTCGAGTTATACAAGTGTGACTGCCTACAAGCGGGGTCATAGTCATAGGAAAAAAGTAAAAGCTGATTCTTGTTTAACACGTTAAAATTCATCTAATCCAAATATTTTTTTTTATTTAAGACGAGAAAAAAATTTTGTTTGCCCTCTAGTGTATCTCCACCTACCTGTAAGTATGCATGGGTATTTTAACTTAACTGTGAATGCAATCAAGATTAGTGCATAAATTTTGATGATACGGAGCTTTATTTACTCGTAGATTCACCAGATTTGAGATAAAGATAATAAACTGAAACATTTTTGATGTTTTCACTTCTAAAAAGAAAATTTGAGTAAAAATAAATTCTTCAATTTGGCATGAACAAAATTTTTTTCAGACACTTATTTCGAAATATTCCCATAAACTATTGAGCGAATAAAAATTTGATAGTAAAACGACTTAAATCCAATTTTATTCCGCATAATTTGGTGTATTATATATATAAATCGTGAACAGCTTACTCGAGTTATAGTGAAATATACTCGTAATCGGTTTATTTAGGGCGTAATATTAGAAACGCCCATACAAAAATCTCGACCTGATGGAAAAAAAACTGAAAGCAGATTCGAATTTAGCACGAGGAATTCCATCTAGTCCACTTTTTTTTGTTTTTGTTTTTTGAAGGAGCACGAAAAAAAATGTTTTTGTCGACCAGTGTAATTATATAATCCCAATATCAGAATGGAACAGTTTGAAAATAGCTTGGTATAGATTTTTAATACATAAAAAATTAATGTTCGTGGAATACACCTAGTATTTTTTAAAGAGATTTGCACCCATATTGGGATACAACTAGTGTTAAACATTCTTTATTAAAGTTGTGTTTTGTTAATTCTTCATTAAATCACTGAAATGATGTTGTTCGTTTATATAGAGTTTTATTGGGAACCCTGTTTTTTAGCGAAATTCTTTACATTTTAGAAATTTTAAAATGCTTCTAAGGATGTAGTGACTTCTTTTATCAACTGTGTTAATTTCTGACCGATTTTGGAAAGGTTATAATTTTTGGCATCTTTCGCGATATTTTTGGAATAAATTTAATAAAATTAATATACATCGAAGAATATATTGGAGCTGCAGTATATGATTTCAATTTTGAACCAAACTAATCCCAAAAGTTTAATGCATTTTTACTTTCCCGTGACAATTCCCGAAAATTACTAAATAATTTAAATTTTGCTTTAGCACAGAAGTTTAATGATCATTAATAAATTAATACAAGAATGTATTAATTACCTAACGTTTACATTTCTAACTTAAGAAGTTTGAATACAGTGACCAATTTTATAAAAATTTATGTACTGTGCCAATACTTTTTTCGGGCTGCATATCTCTAAAATATATTATAACTAGCTTTTCTCGGTGCGCTTCGCTACACCTTATTAGACGATAACAAATATTTATTAATTTAATGGACCAATCAGCCCTATTCGAAATTTGATGTGAAAATTACTGCTAGAACTTTTTAAGGCTTTAACAGCAATACTCCTTTAAATATGAGAAAATTAATATTTTCTTTGATTAGGGGCTATCTCTCCCCCTGGATCTATCCGTGCTATTTCCATTTCATCAATGCGATATGATAAGCTTAATCACACGAAGTTTGATGACTTTCACTACATTAATTCTTTAGATATACATTCCACTTTACTTTGTATGGGAAGCACCTACTCCGATCGAAAAATCATATTTGAATTTAGAGATACAGAGGATGGTTAAGAAAATCGGTTCAGCCGCTAGAGAGTTTTAAAAAAGTGAGCGTAAAATATGGGCGTGACATCTACAACATCTATAACAACTACCGGCACTGGTACTATCTGTCAAATTTCGTGAAATCGGTGCAGCCGTTTAAGAGTTTTAAAAAAGTGGGCGTAGCATCCAATCGAGATGTTACATAGCCTATAACCACCTCCGGCACTGTTACTATTTGTGTGTCAAATTGCGTGAAATCGGTGTAGCCGTTTAAGAGTTTTAAAAAAGAGGGAGTAATATGTGAGCGTAACATCCAATCGAGATTTTATATAGCCTATAACCACCTCCGGCACTGGTAATATCTGTGTCAAATTTCGTTTAGACGTGATCGACGCACAAACAAACAAACTTCCACTAAATTTTTATAAAAATAAACAATAACAAAAGCAATAATATTAGGGGAAACCTAAGAATAATTTTATTTTTTATAATATTTGGTTTACAACAAAAATAGTTTTACGAAATTATATACATATTTAAGGATTAACAAAAGCACAAATATTTAAAGAACTTTGAAGAACTCTATTAACAAGAACTGGAATAAAACACTACAATCTTCTTACAGAAAAAAATTTGATTTATTTAAACATTTTAATGCTAAAGATTTGTTATGCAAATGATACGACCATATTGTTGGGATTAGATGTTGCCACGCCTACTTTTAAAATATTCTTTATTTTAACAAAATTGAGAACAAAATAAAGAATATTGAGTTAGATAATAATTACTTCACCAGATCGGATGTGGTTATTTTTAGTTTACCACCTGGTTATTTACTTTTTTGCTTTTTTTTTTTTTTTGACATTGATATTAACGAAAACAAGTACTTTTAGTTAAATTTTCGTTATGGTAGAATATCATAAAACTCTCTCGTTGAAGTTCAGCGATTTTTATTAGCAGTGACATTAACTCTAGATTTTATCCCAATGATCACAAAGAAACAAAGACCAGACACAATGTGGAGTTTTAATTGCAATTAAAGGTAATATTAGGCATATATTGTTACCGAAAATCAAAACAAGTATTGCTGAGAGCATTTCAATACAAGTAATGATTAATAGAAGATCAGTCATATTTACATCAGCGTATAATCCATTTTACACTTCCAACTTCAAGGCTGATTTGGATAAATTAACCAGATTTTCGAACGACTTTTTTATCTTCGGTGATCTGAATGCCCAATAGAGCCCTGCAAACTGTGTCTTATAATTTGCGGTCCACACGAGCCCTTTTCTTGTTCGCACATTGAACAAAATGTTGTGCGCACATGCATTTGGATAGTGTGGACTCAAGTGGTTCATGTTTTGTTCTTGTTCGCACACCGTTGTTCGCACAATTGTTCGAGCAACCATGTCTGACATCAAACGTCATTTTGTATGCGGAAGAAGAGGTGCTGCATGTAAAAGTATCGAAGCGACACTGACGGCAAACAAAAAATTATGATTTGTTCGACAAATGTTCTGCCCACTGAAAACAAAATGAAAAAAATTGTGTGTATTGCTCTGACGACGTTTTGTTATTATGCATATGTGTGTGTGTGCGATCATTACGTTGAGTCTATATTAGAGAAATTTCTATCAAGACAAACGTCAAATTTTTGTTTGTGTTGCAGATAATTTTTTATCTCTGTCAATTATAGGGAAAACGTATGCCATAATAAGCCATGCAAAAAGTACCAACAACAATCAAGATGGCGTCTTTTACTAAGCATTATCAAGACAAAGTAGTCAGAGCTCGAGCGCTGACAATTTTCTTTTAACGCTGCAATAACACTGACAAATTCAGTCTACATTAGACAAATCTTTATCTTGATAAAATTTTGACGTTTGTCTTGATAAAAATTTGTTTAATGTAGACTCAAAGTTACTGTGAAAAATAAAAAACAATAATAAAATGTAGACATAAATATATATGTGTGTATGCAAGAACATTTATAAACAACCCTTTGCACACATTTTTTTGCCACACACAGCAACTACGTATTACAAAAAAACAAACAAATCATTAAGACCACTTGAATGCTTTAAATCATTTCTCAACGTCTTGTATGATTTGCTTTTTTTTTTGCCACACCACTTGCATCACTTGTTTACGATAAATGATTTGAACGCACGGATTTGCAGTCGCTCATACACAGTACACACTTGCTTTGCTTCGGGCAGCGAACAGTACGAACAGTATTTATTGTTGTTTTTGCTCATGTTTGCTATGAAACACACACTTGAAATTCAAGTGTATTTGCTTTTTAAATCAAGGTTTAATTTTTCTTCTATAGTAGCTCTAATTTATTATGAATATCAAGTACTAACAAACGCCATACTAAAAAATAGGCACTCATCAAGATCTTCGGCACACTTGAAATTATTATATTTTTTTTACGCCTTAATAAAAGTTTTTCTGTGTAGCCGGCCTGCGGCCGGGCTTAAGGACTTTCTCATCTTTTTAAGTTCCGCCATTCTTATACAAAATGTCAATTTTGTTCCCAAGTAATTAATTAATTAATATGGTAATTATATACAGTTAGGGACAAAACTATTTGTACACCTCATATATTTCGTATACCTTCACGCACATTTTCAACAGATCCGCTGTTTTTATACTTGCTTACAATGTATTGTACTGTGGAATGTTGCAAATTTACTAAATTACTTATATTCCGTAGAGATTTTCCTTTTTTATGTTCATCAATAATTAAATTTTTAATATCCAAACTCAACTCTTTTCGCTTTCCCATTTTTGATGTGCTTATTATTCAAAACGTTAAAACCAACTTCTTATTTTGTAAAATAAAACTCGATTAACGAAGAAAATATAACGGTATTTAAAAAAGTCATCATACAAGAGTCCAACGTACAAATAATTGTACAAAGTACTGATGTACAAATACTTTTGTCCCAAAGATTTTTACTTAAATTGTACTTTTTTTTAACAATGTGTTATATATTAATTTATTTTTTATCAAATAATTCAATAAAAATGGACCTGAATTAAAACTACATATAATAATTTTTTATTCTTTATAAATTATTGAAGATATACGAAATGCATGGGTGTACAAATAGTTTTGTCCCTAACTGTATATCATTGAAAAGGTATTTATAAGTGCTTTTAAATGACATCAATATATTTAAGATCCGACAATTATTAATAAATATATTCAGGAAAATATATTGAAACTTTAAAGGCCTATAACTCGTAAACCGAGCAAGAGCGGACAAATTTTTTTATTGCGCTATAATCACATGTAAAAGTACTATAGAATCACTATCAAAATTGTTTAAAAATCAACTGTGCCGAAGATCTTGATTTACGCCAAAAAATATATTCACTCTTTAACATTTTGTGTTCCATACTACTACAAACTGCAGCATTATTTTCATGTGGTATACTAAAAATTGCAGCGTTTGTTTAAAATTTAAAGCAACATACTTAAACAGTATTCAACTTGTTTGTCAAATACCCAACAAACCAAATGATATCGTAATGATATCATTACGATATCATTTCGGTGATATAGAAGTCCGAGAATGATATCATTTATAATTCTAAAATGATATAGGTTGCTTTCTAAAAGGTACACTCGAAAATGATATCATAATTTTTGAAAATAACGATATTAGTAATGATATCATTAAATTTAAGCAGCGCGATAGTTTAGCAATATATTGCAAAATATATACACAAATATATGCTAAGATTGGATCAATATATAATATTATAAATATGTTTTCAAAAATTAATAAAATAGCCATAATAAACCAATGTTCATACAGCTCCAAATCATTTTGCATGTAATACGAAACTTTTGCAATCCGAATACAAGTCCCCCTTTAAATCCGGGCTGATATTGGTTTCTTCATCTTATACGCGTTAATTTTTTGCAATTACACTAATTTTAGCTGTAAAAATTCAATTCGCATATAAAACATAACATAAAATATTTTTTTGATACAAAAATTTTCAATTTAATTTAATTTTCCTGAAAATGTTTGAAGTTTTTTTCTAAGGAAAATATAATTTCGATATTTTATCATATAATTTTAAAATTATGATATCATAAATGATACTGTATCGTTTCTTGGTTTGTTGGGTATATGTAGAAACTACAACCTCGTACTGCAGTATGCTCGTAAAATTTTGCCGAAAACATATTACACACTAGTCAGTGTTTTCTTTGTTATGCTGGATATTTTTCTCTATTTGCGCTTTGATTTTTCTGCTATAGTAGGTAATTTAGCAGTCTTGTTTTTGCAATTTTTAAGCGTGAATTAGTTGGTTGTTTATGTGACGTTTCCTCCCGCGAAGGAAACAGCTGATCGTTTATATTGCTTGTATTGTAATGCTAACAATTATTGAAACTTGACGTTGATGTGATATGATGTCTGATTCTGTTGAAAACAGAATTTTCTTGCGTTGTTCCGTGACAGTTGTTAACAGTGTTGCCAATCAATCACTTTTTTCTTACAATTAAACAAATATTTAACGAAGTAAGAAGGAAAAGCCACTAAATAAACAAAGAAATAAATTAACAAAAATAATTAAATACACAAATAATTAAATAGATAAATGTTTGGCTTAATTTCTATCAGAGTTGCATTTTAGGTTTTTTCTAGTAAATAATTTATGGTAACTCTGTGTTTTTTCTAGCAAATGCCAAAAACATATGTCACGTTATTAATTTTGGATAATTGCACAAAATTCTTCCCGTAAATAAACAGTACATCAACATCACATAAACAACCAACTAATCCGGCCTTTACGCTTTGTATGTAAAAAAAAAACACATAAGGGTTGAAATGTAACTTAATGTATATACGTATGTTAGTATGTACGTTTGTATGTATGTAGTGTGTATGTTCGTAAAGCGTGAATTAGTTGGTTGTTTATGTTACGTTTCCTCCCGCAAAGTAAACAGCTGATCGTTTATATTGCATGTATTGTAACGTGTGCCAAGATAGCGTCGATGAGTTAGCGTCGAAAATGGGAATTCAAAAACCGGGAAGTCAAAAATACCCAATTTTGGAGATTTTTATGAAAAATCAGCGAAAATTTAAACAAAATAGGAATTCAAAAACCGGGAAGTCAAAAATATCCAATTTTGGGGAATTTTTAAAAAAATTTCCAATTTTGAACATAAATTTAAATTGTAAATTATTAAAAATATTAATTCTTTATGTAGGAATAATTCAGCAACACAATACTTGCAACAAAATGGATCTAAAATAAAGCTTCCTTTTAATAACCACAAATGGTTGCTAGTGTATATCACTGAAACTAAGGATTGGCACGGTATAAACGATACAGATTATGAAAGTAGACTAAATTTAGAACAAAATAAGACAATCGTGCAAAAAATCCTACGAGCCGTTCCAGAGAAAAATGGGTTCCTCCAAAATGGCCCACAAAATCGTTGCTGGCCTTATAACACAGAAACTAAGGATTGGCACGGTATAAACGATATAGATTATGAAAGCAGACAAAATTTAGAACAAAATAAGACAATCGTGCAAAAAATCCTACGAGCCGTTCCAGCGAAAAATGGGTTCCTCCAAAATGGCCCACAAAATCGTTGCTGGCCTATAACACAGAAAATAAGGATTGGCACGGTATACACGATATACATTATGAAAGTAGACTAAATTTAGAACAAAATAAGGCAATCGTGCAAAAAATCCTACGAGCCGTTCCAGAGAAAAACGGGTTCCTCCAAAATGGCCCATAAAATCGTTGCTGGCCTATAGCACAGAAACTAAGGATTGGCACGGTATAAACGATACAGAATATGAAAATAGACAAAATTAAGAATAAAATAAGACAATCGTGCAAAAAATCATACGAGCCGTTCCAGAGAAAAATGGGTTCCTCCAAAATGGCCCACAAAATCGTTGCTGGCCTATAACACAGAAACTAAGGATTGGCACGGTATAAACGATATAGATTATTAAAGAAGATTAAATTTAGAACAAAATAAGATAATCGTGCAAAAATCCTACGAGCGGTTCCAGAGAAAAATGGATTCCTCCAAAATGGCCCACAAAATCGTTGCTGGCCTATAACACAGAAACTAAGGATTGGCACGGTATAAACGATACAGATTATGAAAGTAGACTAAATTTAGAAGAAAATAAGACAATCGTGCAAAAAATCCTACGAGCCGTTCCAGAGAAAAATGGGTTCATCCAAAATGGCCCACAAAATCGTTGCTGGCCTATAACACAGAAACTAAGGATTGGCACGGTATAAACGATACAGAATATGAAAGTAGACAAAATTTAGAACAAAATAAGACAATCGTGCAAAAAATCCTACGAGCCGTTCCAGAGAAAAATGGGTTCCTCCAAAATGGCCCACAAAATCGTTGCTGGCCTATAACACAGAAACTAAGGATTGGCACGGTATAAACGATATAGATTATTAAAGAAGATTAAATTTAGAACAAAATAAGATAATCGTGCAAAAAATCCTACGAGCGGTTCCAGAGAAAAATGGATTCCTCCAAAATGGCCCACAAAATCGTTGCTGGCCTATAACACAGAAACTAAGGATTGGCACGGTATAAACGATATAGATTATGAAAGTAGACTAAATTTAGAAGAAAATAAGACAATCGTGCAAAAAATCCTACGAGCCGTTCCAGAGAAAAATGGGTTCCTCCAAAATGGCCCACAAAATCGTTGCTGGCCTATAACACAGAAACTAAGGATTGGCACGGTATAAACGATATAGTTTATGAAAGTAGATTAAATTTAGAAGAAAATAAGATAATCGTGCAAAAAATCCTACGAGCCGTTCCAGAGAAAAATTTAGTTTAATTCAATATTTTTAATTTTTTTTTTTTTTTTTATTTCAGATACATATAAAGATTAATACATTACATATACGATTCACAAAATCGAACGATTTTTTTTAATTATTAAAAAGACATGAGTAATAAACGATATATAATAAACATAAAGGTGTGTTTTTTTTTTTTTTTTTTTCAAATATAAATACGAAGGTAGAGAACTTCTACGTAAATAAAAAACGATATATCATATACATTCAATTTATATGATTTCTTTTAAATATTAAAATGAAAATAATGAAATGATTATGTTTGGAATTATTTTTTCAGTTGTAGCGCCTGGCTAATTGTAGGAGATGAAATAAATTGGAAGGAAGATCTTTCAAAATCAGATTCCTTAAACCAATATAATAAAGATATCTACAAATTTCAAATTTCTCATGAGTCTGAGTTAGATAATTATAATCAGCTCAATGTATTTAACGATGAACGATGAATTTACATCATCTTGCAATGAAAATGGGTCATTAACAAAGTCTGAAGTAGAAAATATAAAAATGTCCAATGACAAAGATACATTTCGCAAAGAAAATCTGCCAATAAAAGCTGTTTCTGTTGAATGCAATTATGGGAGTAAAGAAAATTTAAACAATAATGAACTTTCATTTCAAAAACAAAATGAACATCAACAAAGATATCTTAAAAGTGATATGAATTTCTATTTGCTTAAATTGGAAAATGTTTTCCAGCAAACTCACGGCGAACATTTTTCTTTAACTTCCTATATAACGTTTCAAGATTTGGACACATTAAATGGTAGTAATTGGTTATCAAATATTATTGTCGACGCATCAATTACGTGCCTTATGTTTAAAAATAAGGTAATTAATTGTAAGTATATTGCATGTCAAATCAATGATTATTGTTTTAAAAATGAAGGGCTAATAGTGGAAAATATATCTAAAAGACCCAAAAAGGTGATTATTCCTCATTGTTTCAATCACCATTTTTATATCATATTTATAGATTTTGATGAAAGTTATATCTTGTGTATGGATCCAAAAGGTAATCAATATTACAGTTCAAAATTCATTACTCATTATATGAATATCTTGAAATTACATTTCCCAAACATTGAATGGGTTTCCAAAAATGTTGAACATGATATTCAAAATGATGTATGGAATTGCGGAGTTTATATTGTTCAATTCGCAGAACGTTTTCTACAATCTCAAATTTATACAAACCTTGAAGACCAAGGCGAATATAGACTATTTCTTAAAAAAATACTTTTTGAATATGGAGATCCTTTAACTAATATATGCCTTCATTGTGCACATGACGTATCAAAATGCATTAAAAAAATTCGTTGCAAGATTTGTTTTAGATACATTTGTACATTCTGCAAAAAATATTACGGTATTTGCAGAAGTAATGTAAACAATTTCAATGAATTTACATGCAAATTATGTGAAAATAAAAATTTCAAAATATAGTAAAAATTGCAATGTATTGCAAAATGGTGCAACGATTTTGTGGGCCATTTTGGAGGAACTCATTTTTCTCTGGAACGGCTCGTAGGATTTTTTGCACGATTGTCTTATTTTCTTCTAAATTTAATCTACTTTCATAATCTATATCGTTTATACCGTGCCATACCTTAGTTTCTGTGTTATAGGCCAGCAACAATTTTGTGGGCCATTTTGGAGGAACCCATTTTTCTCTGGAACGGCTCGTAGGATTTTTTGCACGATTGTCTTATTTTGTTCTAAATTCAGTTTACTTTCATAATCTATATCGTTTATACCATGCCATACCTTAGTTTCTGTGTTATAGGCCAGCAACGATTTTGTGGGCCATTTTGGATGAACCCATTTTTCTCTGGAACGGCTCGTATGATTTTTTGCACGATTGTCTTATTTTGTTCTAAATTTTGTCTACTTTCATATTCTGTATCGTTTATACCGTGCCAATCCTTAGTTTCTGTGTTATAGGCCAGCAACGATTTTGTGGGCCATTTTGGAGGAACTCATTTTTCTCTGGAACGGCTCGTAGGATTTTTTGCACGATTGCCTTATTTTGTTCTAAATTTAATCTACTTTCATAATCTATATTGTTTATACCGTGCCAATCCTTAGTTTCTGTGTTATAGGCCAGCAACGATTTTGTGGGCCATTTTGGAGGAACTCATTTTTCTCTGGAACGGCTCGTAGGATTTTTTGTACGATTGCCTTATTTTGTTCTAAATTTAATCTACTTTCATAATCTATATTGTTTATACCGTGCCAATCCTTAGTTTCTGTGTTATAGGCCATTTGTCTTATTTTGTTCTAAATTTTGTCTACTTTCATATTCTGTATCGTTTATACCGTGCCAATCCTTAGTTTCTGTGAACTCATTTTTCTCTGGAACGGCTCGTGGGATTTTTTGCACGATTGTCTTATTTTCTTCTAAATTTAATCTACTTTCATAATCTATATCGTTTATACCGCGCCAATCCTTAGTTTCTTTGTTATAGGCCAGCAACGATTTTGTGGGCCATTTTGGAGGAATCCATTTTTCTCTGGAACGGCTCGTAGAATTTTTTGCACGATTGTCTTATTTTGTTCTAAATTTTGTCTACTTTCATATTCTGTATCGTTTATACCGTGCCAATCCTTAGTTTCTGTGTTATAGGCCATTTGTCTTATTTTGTTCTAAATTTTGTCTACTTTCATATTCTGTATCGTTTATACCGTGCCAATCCTTAGTTTCTGTGAACTCATTTTTCTCTGGAACGGCTCGTGGGATTTTTTGCACGATTGTCTTATTTTCTTCTAAATTTAATCTACTTTCATAATCTATATCGTTTATACCGTGCCAATCCTTAGTTTCTGTGTTATAGGCCAGCAACGATTTTGTGGGCCATTTTGGAGGAACTCATTTTTCTCTGGAACGGCTCGTAGGATTTTTTGTACGATAGCCTTATTTTGTTCTAAATTTAATCTACTTTCATAATCTATATTGTTTATACCGTGCCAATCCTTAGTTTCTGTGTTATAGGCCATTTGTCTTATTTTGTTCTAAATTTTGTCTACTTTCATATTCTGTATCGTTTATACCGTGCCAATCCTTAGTTTCTGTGAACTCATTTTTCTCTGGAACGGCTCGTGGGATTTTTTGCACGATTGTCTTATTTTCTTCTAAATTTAATCTACTTTCATAATCTATATCGTTTATACCGCGCCAATCCTTAGTTTCTTTGTTATAGGCCAGCAACGATTTTGTGGGCCATTTTGGAGGAATCCATTTTTCTCTGGAACGGCTCGTAGAATTTTTTGCACGATTGTCTTATTTTGTTCTAAATTTTGTCTACTTTCATATTCTGTATCGTTTATACCGTGCCAATCCTTAGTTTCTGTGTTATAGGCCAGCAACGATTTTGTGGGCCATTTTGGAGGAACACATTTTTCTCTGGAACGGCTCGTGGGATTTTTGCACGATTGTCTTATTTTCTTCTAAATTTAATCTACTTTCATAATCTTTATCGTTTATACCGTGCCAATCCTTAGTTTCTGTGTTATAGGCCAGCAACAATTTTGTGGGCCATTTTGGAGGAACCCATTTTTCTCTGGAACGGCTCGTAGGATTTTTTGCACGACTGTCTTATTTTCTTCTAAATTTAATCTACTTTCATAATCTATATCGTTTATACCGTTTTTCTGTGTTATAGTTCAGCAACGATTTTGTGGGCCATTTTGAAGGAACCCATTTTTCTCTGGAACGGCTCGTAGGATTTTTTGCACGATTGTCTTATTTTCTTCTAAATTTAATCTACTTTCATAATCTATATCGTTTATACCGTGCCAGTCCTTAGTTTCTTTGTTATAGGCCAGCAACGATTTTGTGGGCCATTTTGGAGGAATCCATTTTTTTCTGGAACGGCTCGTAGGATTTTTTGCACGATTGTCTTATTTTCTTCTAAATTTAATATACTTTCATAATCTATATCGTTTATACCGTGCCATACCTTAGTTTCTGTGTTATAGGCCAGCAACGATTTTGTGGGCCATTTTGGATGAACCCATTTTTCTCTGGAACGGCTCGTAGGATTTTTTGCACGATTGTCTTATTTTCTTCTAAATTTAATCTACTTTCATAATCTATATTGTTTATACCGTGCCAATCCTTAGTTTCTGTGTTATAGGCCAGCAACGATTTTGTGGGCCATTTTGGATGAACCCATTTTTCTCTGGAACGGCTCGTAGGATTTTTTGCACGATTGTCTTATTTTGTTCTAAATTCAGTCTACTTTCATAATCTATATCGCTTATACCGTGCCATACCTTAGTTTCTGTGTTATAGGCCAGCAACGATTTTGTGGGCCATTTTGGATGAACCTATTTTTCTCTGGAACGGCTATTAGGATTTTTTGCACGATTATCTTATTATCTTCTAAATTTAATCTACTTTCATAATCTTTATCGTTTATACCGTGCCAATCCTTAGTTTCTGTGTTATAGGCCAGCAACAATTTTGTGGGCCATTTTGGAGGAACCCATTTTTCTCTGGAACGGCTCGTAGGATTTTTTGCACGATTGTCTTATTTTGTTCTAAATTCAGTCTACTTTCATAATCTATATCGTTTATACCGTGCCATACCTTAGTTTCTGTGTTATAGGTCAGCAACGATTTTGTGGGCCATTTTGGATGAACCCATTTTTCTCTGGAACGGCTCGTAGGATTTTTTGCACGATTGTCTTATTTTCTTCTAAATTTAATCTACTTTCATAATCTTTATCCGTTATGCCGTGCCAATCCTTAGTTTCTGTGTTATAGGCCAGCAACGATTTTGTGGGCCATTTTGGAGGAACCCATTTTTCTCTGGAACGGCTCGTAGGATTTTTTGCGCGATTATCTTATTTTGTTCTAAATTTTGTCTACTTTCATAATCTATATCTTTTATACCGTGCCAATCCGTAGTTTTTGTGTTATAGGCCAGCAACAATTTTGTGCGCCATTTTGGAGGAACCCATTTTTCTCTGGAACGGCTCGTAGGATTTTTTGCACGATTGTCTTATTTTCTTCTAAATTTTTTCTACTTTCATATTCTGTATCGTTTATACCGTGCCAATCCTTAGTTTCTGTGTTATAGGCCAGCAACGATTTTGTGGGCCATTTTGGATGAACCCATTTTTCTCTGGAACGGCTAGTAGGATTTTTTGCACGATTGTCTTATTTTCTTCTAAATTTTTTCTACTTTCATATTCTGTATCGTTTATACCGTGCCAATCCTTAGTTTCTGTGTTATAGGCCAGCAACGATTTTGTGGGCCATTTTGGATGAACCCATTTTTCTCTGGAACGGCTCGTAGGATTTTTTGCACGATTGTCTTATTTTGTTCTAAATTTTGTTTACTTTCATATTCTGTATCGTTTATACCGTGCCAATCCTTAGTTTCTGTGTTATAGGCCAGCAACAATTTTGTGGGCCATTTTGGAGGAACCCATTTTTCTCTGGAACGGCTCGTAGGATTTTTTGCACGATTGTCTTATTTTCTTCTAAATTTAATCTACTTTCATAATCTATATCGTTTATACCGTGCCAATCCTTAGTTTCTGTGTTATAGGCCAGCAACGATTTTGTGGGCCATTTTGGATGAACCCATTTTTCTCTGGAACGGCTCGTAGGATTTTTTGCACGATTGTCTTATTTTGTTCTAAATTTTGTTTACTTTCATATTCTGTATCGTTTATACCGTGCCAATCCTTAGTTTCTGTGTTATAGGCCAGCAACAATTTTGTGGGCCATTTTGGAGGAACCCATTTTTCTCTGGAACGGCTCGTAGGATTTTTTGCACGATTGTCTTATTTTCTTCTAAATTTAATCTACTTTCATAATCTTTATCGTTTATACCGTGCCATACCTTAGTTTCTGTGTTATAGGCCAGCAACGATTTTGTGGGCCATTTTGGATGAACCCATTTTTCTCTGGAACGGCTCGTAGGATTTTTTGCACGATTGTCTTATTTTCTTCTAAATTTAATCTACTTTCATAATCTTTATCGTTTATACCGTGCCATACCTTAGTTTCTGTGTTATAGGCCAGCAACGATTTTGTGGGCCATTTTGGAGGAACCCATTTTTCTCTGGAACCGCTCGTAGGATTTTTTGCACGATTGTCTTATTTTCTTCTAAATTTAATATACTTTCATAATCTATATCGTTTATACCGTGCCATACCTTAGTTTCTGTGTTATAGGCCAGCAACGATTTTGTGGGCCATTTTGGATGAACCCATTTTTCTCTGGAACGGCTCGTAGGATTTTTTGCACGATTGTCTTATTTTCTTCTAAATTTAATCTACTTTCATAATCTATATCGTTTATACCGTGCCAATTCTTTGTTTCTGTGTTATAGGCCAGCAACGATTTTGTGGGCCATTTTGGAGGAACCCATTTTTCTCTGGAACGGCTCGTAGGATTTTTTGCACGATTGTCTTATTTTCTTCTAAATTTTGTCTACTTTCATAGTCTATATCGTTTATACCGTGCCAGTCCTTAGTTTCTGTGCTATAGGCCAGCAACGATTTTGTGGGCCATTTTGGAGGAACCCATTTTTCTCTGGAACGGCTCGTAGGATTTTTTGCACAATTGTCTTATTTTGTTCTAAATTTTGTCTACTTTCATAATCTATATCGTTTATACCGTGCCAATCCTTAGTTTCTGTGATATACACTAGCAACCATTTGTGGTTATTAAAAGGAAGCTTTATTTTAGATCCATTTTGTTGCAAGTATTGTGTTGCTGAATTATTCTTACAGAAAGAATTAATATTTTTAATAATTTACAATTTAAATTTATATTCAAAATTGGAAATTTTTTTTAAAAATTCCCCAAAATTGAATATTTTTGACTTCCCGGTTTTTTAATTCCTATTTTGTTTAAATTTTCGCTGATTTTTCATAAAAATCCCCAAAATTGGGTATTTTTGACTTCCCGGTTTTTGAATTCCTATTTTCGACACTAACTCATCGACGCTATCTTGGCACACGTTGTATTGTTTACACGTTTATGTGATGTGATGTCTGATTCTGTTGACGTACCGTCTAACTAGCTTTTTTCTTGTTCGCACAAGAACAAAACATCGGCAAAGCAACACACACATTTTTTTCCTTTTGTTTTCAATGGGAAGAACATTTGTCGAACAAATCATAATTTTTTGTTTGCCGTCAGTGTCACTTCGATACTTTTACATGCAGCGCCTCTTCTTCCGCACACAAAATGACATTTGATGGCAGACATGGTTGCTCGAACAATTGTGCGAACAAGAACAAAACATGAACAACTTGGGTCCACACTATCCAAATGCATGTGTGCACAACATTTTGTTCAATGTGCGAGCATGAAAAAGGCTCGTGTGGACCGCAAATGAAAACAGAATTTTCTTGCGTTGTTCCATGACAGCTGTTAGCAGTGTTGCCAAACAATAACTTTTTTCTTACAAATAAACAAATGCTTAACGAAATAAAAAGGAAAAACCACTAAATAAACAAAGAAATAAATGAACAAAAATAATTAAATGCACAAACAATTAAATAGATAAATATTTGGCATGTTTAATTTTAAACAGAGTTGCATTTTTAGGCTTTTTCTAGTAAATAATTTATGGTAACTCTGTGTTTTTGCTTACAAATGTCACAAACATATGTCACGTTACGTACCGTCTATACTAGCGTTTTTCTTGTTCGCACAAGAACAAAACGTCGGCAGAGCAACACACACAATTTTTTTCATTTTGTTTTCAGTGGGCAGAACATTTGCTGAACAAATCATAATTTTTTGTTTGCCGTCAGTGTCACTTCGATACTTTTACATGCAGCGACTCTTCTTCCGCATACAAAATGACGTTTAATGACAGACATGGTTGCTCGAACAATTGTGCGAACAATGGTGTGCGAACAAGAACAAAACATGAACAACTTGGGTCCACACTATACAAATGCATGTGCGCACAACATTTTGTTCAATGTGCGAGCATGAAAAAGGCTCGTGTGGACCGCAAATTATTAATATTGGATAATTGCACAAAATTCTTCCCGTAAATAAACGGAACATCAACATCACATAAACAACCAACTAACCCGGCCTTTACAGCTTTAGATGGAATATAACGTAATGTTGATATATTGTTAAGCGTGAATTAGTTGGTTGTTTATGTGACGTTTCCTCCCGCGAAGGAAACATCTGATCATTTATATTGCTTGTATTGGACAGTTGTTATCAGTGTTGCCAAATAATCACGTTTTTCTTACAAATAAACAAATATTTAACAAAATAAAAAGGAAAAGCCACTAAATAAACAAGGAAATAAATGAACAAAAATAATTAAATACACAAACAATTAAATAAATAAATATTTGGCATGTTTCATTTCAATCAGAGTTGCATTTTTAGGCTTTTTCTAGTAAATAATTTACGGTAACTCTGTGTTTTTTTCTAACAAATGTCAAAAACACATGTCATGTTTAGGTTTCAACGAAACCGAAATGGATAAGACACCACGAATGCTGATGAAGTGTGTAGCGGCACAGAAAATACGTATTCCATTCTGATGGTGTCTAATTATAGTCCACAAACTCTGCTTTGGTACCGCCAAACAGAGACAACAAGGCAATTTACGATTGCAAACTTGTTTATGGTCCTGTAGTGAAGTTAAATTACTATTCCCATCCCTGTACATAATGCAACACTGTAGATCTTAGAATAAGGATTTAAAGAATAATAAAGAATTAAATAAAAGAGTCAGTCTGGACTAAACATTCAAACAATGAAGTTGTTTTAATAAATAGATATAATGGTGTTATATGGCGACCGTGACTACAAAAAAAAAAAAAAAAAGAGTACAGTTGTGTCAAAAGTGGCCAGTGGAAAATTGTTTAAAAAATTAAGTGCGGAACTAATCAACATTTGAGCTTAAACAAAAGCAAAAAGAAAAGATTTACAAAATTTGTGAAAATTTAAAAAATATAAAAGTTAAAAAAAAAAACTACAAAAACTAAATAAATAGAAAAAAATGTACAATTTTTCCCAATGCGGAAAAAAAAAAACCAAAATATCAAAAGTGTGACTTGAAAAAAAAACTACTTAAAACTTAAAAATGTGCTCATTTTATTTATAAAAAAAAATACATAAAACGGCAATTCAAAAGTGTGTAAAGTGCCAAATAAATAGTGCATATTAAAAAAAACCACATAAATCATAATATAAAATTCCGTTATAATTGCATTCCAAATAAATTTGGTAAAAAAAAAAACTTAATTCCATTATACGCAGTTGAGTGGTAGAAAAAAAAATTTTACAAAAGGAAAATTAAGAAGTTTAAGAACAAATCAAGTGTACACAGTTAAAGTCACAGAAAAAAAAAATTAGAGAGAATATAAAAGAGAAGATAAATTCATGCAAAAAAAAAAAAACATTTTCTCTTAAATAAAAAATAAAAAAAAAATTTAAAGAGAAAATGTTTAAAACAACGCGAAAGCATAGATCATACATACAACAACAAAACATAAAAATGGAACAAAATAAATACAAAACTGAGGGAACAAGCTATAAAGTAAAACGAATCAACGAGTGAACAAGAAAAACATCATACAAGGCGGTTAAAAATGAAAAAAAATAATAATAAATGAAACAATAATAAAAAGCAGTGGAAAAATTTAAAGGAAACAACCTAAACTAAAAAAAATACAAAATCTGCAAACAATTAAACAAAATTTTCGGCCACAAAGAAAATTTCCAACAACAAAAATAAACTTAAACAAAGAAGAAAATAAATTAGAGAGAAAAAGAACATTTAACAAAGAAGTGCATAGAAATGGAAAAAGAGTCAACAAAATACCAAAAACAACATGCAGTTGGCGAATTTTTTTTAAGTAGAGTAAATTCCAAACAACAAGAGTGACGTCATCGTTTATGGTAATGTAGCATAGAATAAGATTATAATATACGACACTGTAAAAAATAATTATAAGACTACTTATTTTACAAAATGTATTATTGTTATTTTTGAAGAACAAAATTGTTGAATATTAATTATATTTCTTTAAAGATATTTACGAATAAATAAATTTAAGAATATAAAATTATATAAAAATAATTTAAATTTATATAAATATACCTATGTACTATAAAATTATAAATATAAAATTATATGTCTATGTAAAAAAAAAAAAAAAAAAAAACTGAATTTAACTAGTAATTGGATACATATTTAAAGTAATTTAATTAGGAATAAAATATATATCCCATTAAATAAATTAGCATTAAAATACATACAAATATGATATTAAAAAAATAAAATGTTAAATCTATTGATTTTTTTTTATTAACAAAATAAAAACGAAATGGTGCCTGTAAATACAATGGTAAAACCCTTTTATTTTTTCTTTTTCCTTGTATAAAATATTATTTTATTTTTTTTTTTTTTCATATCTATATATATATAAAACAAATAATTCAAATTTTGCTGGATGATAATTAAAACCAAAAAGTAAAATTATCATTTCAAAATAAATGCAAACAAATTCAAATTAAATGCATAAAATCTATGTATATTACTTAAATAAATGTCAAATTTCGATCAAGATACGTTCAATGAACTTGTAACAAAATTTTATTATATTAAAAAGCGAATTTTACAAAAACGCCCTGTATCAACTAAAGAAACTAAAAGAAACGAATATATTACATTACTTATAAATAATTATAATGCAATTTTAACATATGCTGGTTCAAATTCAAAACAAATATTATCGAATATAGAAAGTAATACATGTAAAAAATTAATACACTGTAGAGAACTTTTGGTGCGATGTTTTGGAAAATTAGGTTGTAAAGTTAAAGTACCCCACGACGTTTTATTATTCGAGCTTGTGAACGCAGATGTAATGACAGATTCTGGGTCAGATTCCGAAACTGAGAAAATTAAGGAACATATAATAAGTTCAGATTCTGAAGAAAAACCAATAGGAGATAATAGCAATCAAGAATATTTTACAATGGCTACTTTAGAACAAAAGAAAGCTTTTATTAGCATGTGTGCTAATATTATCAGGGAAAACTATGACGGAAATCCACTTGCGCTTGAATCTTTTTTAGATAAAATAAATTTAATTCAGGATTTGACCGACAATAATCTAAATTTTACTTTTGTGTCATTTGTTAAATCGAAATTAGAAGGCAAGGCTCGTGAAGCACTACCGGAAGATGTAAACACCATTGAAGAAATAAAAGTTGCGTTGAAACAGAGAATTAAGCCTGAGAATTCCAAGGTCATTGCAGGTAAAATCGCTGCATTACAGATTAGGAACAATAATTATACCGATTTCGCAAAGCAAGCAGAAGACCTTGCAGATGCACTTAAAAGATCACTCGTTATAGAAGGCATAACTAAAACAAAAGCACACGAAATGGCAATTGAGCAAACGGTTAATGTGTGTAGGTTGAATGCTAAGTCAAGTCTAGTTAAATCTATAATTGCATCGACAGCTTTTAGTGATCCTAAGGATGTGATAGCTAAATTAATTGTTGAACAAACAGTTGAGACAAATGAAAACCAGGTTTTATCATTTCAATCTCGTATGAACAACCCACATTTTTCGAGAAACCACAATCAAAACCGTTTTAATAACAATTTTAGTCGTGGCAATGGTTATAGACGAGGCAATTCAAGAGGCTATGGGAACTATCGTGGTAATTATAATAATCGCTACAGGAATAATAATGACAATTATAACAAGAATTTAAACAACTATTCAAACAATAACAGACACAGGTCAAATAATAGATCAGCGAGGACTCTGCCTTTAAACGCAGATGTCCCTCAGCAAGACCTGTTGGGGGAAACAGATCAGAATTAGCTAATTCCAAACAAGTACAATTGGAAACTGTTGACCATTGTAAACCAACCAAATCAGTTTTCAGTTTAAATTTAAATTACTCGGACTTTATCCATTTAAAATTTACAGATTCGGACAAATTATGTACTTTCTTAGTTGATTCTCAAGCGGACATATCGCTACTTAAAATTCGTTCCATAAATCCAAACATTAAACTTAATCAAAACGAGAAAGTAGATATTACAGGTGTTACAACTCAATCCATTACAACTTTAGGTACAATTCAAACAAATCTTATTATAAATGACCATCTAATTCCTCAACTTTTTCATGTTGTCGACAATAGTTTTAATATTCCCACAGAAGGTATACTTGGTAAGGATTTTCTTAGAGCAAATAAATGCAATATTAATTACGACAATATGTCTATTTCATTTTGGTATTACAATAAACTCTTGAAAATTCCCATCGAACATGGCACAGATAACGACAAATGTATTATTCCACCTAGGTCGGAAGTCTTTAGAATTTTTAATCTCGGAAAATTATCCGAACCGGTTTTTGTAGATTCACAGGAAGTGTGTGATGGAGTATTTATAGGTAAAGGTATCGTAGATTCGGAAACACCAATTATTAGGATAATTAACGTTACAGATCAAGTTAAGTGTATTAAAAATTGCAATATTAAATCGGAGAAAATTTCAAATTATAACATTTATACACTTAATACGGTAGAAAAGGGAAACGAACGAAAAAAAAAACTGAAAAACATACTAAAATCACAAATTCCAAGAGAAGTAGAGGAAAAACTAATGCCTTTGTGTGAGAAATATTCTGATATTTTTGCGCTTAAAGATGATAAAATGACAGTCAACAATTTTTATGAGCAAAAACTTAGACTAAATGATGCTTCTCCTGTGTACGTGAAAAACTAGGATGTGTGTTGACTATAGAGCGGTTAATAAGAAGCTTATAGCTGACAAATTTCCGCTTCCACGAATCGATGACATTTTGGACAACCTGGGCCGTGCTAAACATTTTTCAATACTCGATTTGTTCTCCGGTTTTCACCAAATACCGATACACTCAGATTCAAGGGATATAACTTCTTTTAGTACAAAATGTGGTTCATTTAGATGGAAAGTTTTACCATTTGGTTTAAACGTGGCTCCAAATTCATTTTCACGCATGATGCATATTGCATTTTCAGGATTACCTCCGAACCAAGCATTTTTATATATCGATGATATAAT
This sequence comes from Protophormia terraenovae, assembly GCA_951394005.1. Lineage (NCBI taxonomy): Eukaryota > Metazoa > Arthropoda > Insecta > Diptera > Calliphoridae > Protophormia > Protophormia terraenovae. The sequence continues at coordinate 139,839,104 of OX596075.1, forward strand.
CGTTATTGGCTGCAGTATGTCACATCATCTTAAAAACTTGGAAAATGTATTTAAGACGTTTAGAAAATTCAATTTAAAGATAAACCCATATAAGTGTAACTTTTTTAGACCCGAAGTAACGTTTCTTGGGCATAAATGCACTTCATGGCCTTTTACCAGACGATTCAAAAATAGAAATAATTCGAAATTACCCAACACCTACCGATAAAGATGCAGTTAGGAGATTTGTTGCCTTTGCAAATTATTACAGACGATTTATACAGAATTTTGCATCAATAGCTGCACCTTTAAATTTCATTACTAGAAAAAATGTACATTTCCACTGGGATGATAAATGTCATAATGCTTTTGAGAAATTGAAAACAAGCTTAATATCTTCAAAACTACTACAATACCCAGATTTTTCGAAAAAGTTCATTATAAAGGTGGATGCATCGAAAATAGGTTGTGGTGCAGTTTTAAGTCAAGACTTCAATGGCAGGGACTTACCAATATATTTCGCGTCAAAATCTTTTAATACGGCCGAACAGAAAAAACCAACAATTGAGCAGGAACTCCTGGCTATTCATTTTGCTATAACACAATTTAGACCATATGTCTACGGTACGGAATTTATTGTTAGGTCAGACCATAGACCTTTAGTGTACTTGTTTAATATTAAAGATCCTTCATCAAAATTAACTAGAATACGACTTGAGTTATCGGAATACAATTTTACAGTAGAATATATTAAAGGTATAAATAATGTTGCTGCAGATGCACTATCGCGAATCTCAGTTGACGAATTGAGAAACGCAAATAGGGAAGTTTTTGCTGTGACAACCCGCGGAATGTCTAGGCAAACGCATCAGGAAGAAGACAAAGCAGATACTAAAATAATACAAATACCTATATATGACAAATTTAATCACGAATTTACCAATAAAATACCGAAAATCAGATCAGAACTTTTATATAAAGACGATAAACTAGATAAATTGCGTATAAATATTTTCAAAAAATTTAAATTATTAATGTCTTTGAATATTTTTATTGAAAACGAAACATTAAATTTAGATGAAATGCTTTTGAGGTTACAAAAATTAGCCTTCAATAATAATATTCATAAGATAGAATGGCCGAAAGATGACATATTTTTCAAAATTTGCAAAATACAAAAACTAAAAGACCAAAATTTTGAAAAAATTGGAAATTTTATTGACTAATCCTGTAGAAAAAATATTTGATGAAAAGGAAAAGAATAGATTAATGACCGTTTATCATAATGATCCACTCTTAGGAGGGCATTGTGGGCGTAGAAAATTATACGCAAAACTGAGAACGAAATTTTTTTGGAAAAACATGTCTAAAGATGTAGCTAAGTTTGTGAAAAAATTTGAAAAATGCAACTTGAATAAAGTAAAACCTAGTAATAAAGAGAAATTAATCATAACAACAACACCTAATCAAGCTTTCGACATAGTTGTAATAGATACAATAGGTCCGTTTACTGAATCTCAATTTGGAAACAAATATGCTCTGACTTTGATGTGTGACTTAACTAAATATTTAGTAACTATAGCTATACCAGACAAAAGTTCAAATACTGTAGCTCGAGCAATTTTTGAAAATTTCATTTTAATTTATGGTTCTTTTAACACTTTAAAATCGGATTGTGGCACAGAATTTAAGAATCAAGTACTAACGGAACTGTTAAAAATTATTAAAAGTTGAAATGAATTTTTCTACTGCATATCATCATGAATCTTTAGGCACGGTAGAACGTAATCATAGAGTGTTTAATGAATATTTGAATATCAACGAAAATATTTCAGAATGGGATACTTACTTAAAATACTTTACATTTTTCCACAACACCACTCCAAATACAGTTTTTGATAATAAGTTTTCACCATATGAACTAATTTTTGGAAAAATTGCAAAAATGCCAAAAGAAATTATAAAAACTAATATTGAACCAATATACAATATTGAAAATTACAGTAAAGAAATAAAATATCGTTTACAAAAAACACATAAATTAGCAAAAGAATTTATAGATAAACATAAATTACGAAATAAAAACTATTTTGATAAATATGCAAAACCTTTAAATGTAGAAACAGGTGATAATGTTTTAATTCAAAAGCAACCATATGATAAATATAAAAGTATTTACGATGGTCCATTTATCGTTAAAAAAATCAATGGATGTAACGTAACTGTATATGATAGCAAAACGAAGAAAGAGAAAACAATTCATAAAAATAGAATCCGAATATTTTGAAAATTATTAATTAAAAAAAAAAAAATCAATTTTACCTATATTATAAAAGTACAAGTTTGTAATTTCATATATATCATATTCATTTTGAAAAAGGGAGAAAACGTTATATGATTTTCTTTCAAAATTTAGAAGACATATTTGTTAAATTTCAAGTACAATAAATAAAATAAATTGTAGTAAGTAAAATACAAATATACATAACAAATTATAATTATAAACTTATAAGTTTGAATTTATTATAATTATTATAATTTTATAAGTAAATATAAATAATGTACATATTATTAAATTAATAGAAAAAAAGCAAGAACTAAACAAGTCTGGTACCTCTTGTTTAATTCTTCCTTTTTTTAATATAAAAAGGGAGGTGTAGTGAAGTTAAATTACTATTCCCATCCCTGTACATAATGCAACACTGTAGATCTTAGAATAAGGATTTAAAGAATAATAAAGAATTAAATAAAAGAGTCAGTCTGGACTAAACATTCAAACAATGAAGTTGTTTTAATAAATAGATATAATGGTGTTATAGTCCTTCGAACCGGATGTCGGCTTACGACACTATGTAACCACATCTTAAACAGCGTTTACGACGCCAGGTTCAACCTCTTTTTTACTTGCCCCAAACGCCTGGCGCTGCTAACTGAGTCCCTCAAAATTGCACCCAGTGCAAGGCGGGCGACATGTTTAGGTTTCAACGAAACCGAAATGGATAAGACACCACGAATGCTGATGAAGTGTGTAGCGGCACAGAAAATACGTATTCCATTCTGCTGATGTCTAATTATAGTCCACAAACTCTGCTTTGGTACCGCCAAACAGAGACAACAAGGCAATTTACGATTGCAAACTTGTTTATGTCACGTTATTAGTTTTGTATAATTGCACAAAATTATTACCGTAAATAAAAGGGACATCAACATCACATAAACAACCAACTAACCCGGCCTTAAGTATGTTTATGTTTTTTATCTTTCACACAAGAATGTCTAGCAGCAATGAAATTGTCAACAAAAAGGCTGCTAAACATTGTACTATAGCAGCAAAATCAAAACGAAAATTAATAATACTGCGCAATATGGGTTCAACAAAATTGTGCGTGCGCAACTCTACAGAAATATATTTTACTTCGTGTGCAATGGTTTGCTTTTGCTACTTCAAATTGCAGAGACAAGTCACAAATTTAGTAGTATAACGATATTATAGTGTGGATATTTCTAGTTGTTGTGTATTGTATAAATGAAACATTTGTTTATTTATTGCACAGTCGTAAGTGAAAATTTTTTAGCTAGAACTGCATATTTAAACCTTGTTTTAAATCATCTTACGCAGGAGTCTAATGCCCAACATACTCACTGGAATTGTGTATCGAGTAATTCAGCCGGTAAGGAGCTCTACGGCCACTGCCTTCAATCGAGCTACTACATATATTTCCCAAATAACACTGGTCGACAAAAAAAATTCGTGCTCCTTCAAAAAAAATATGTGGACTATACGGAATTCCGCATGCGAAACTCGAATCTGCTTTCAGTTTTTTTCCATCAGGCGTGTCTATTATTGCGTCCTAAATAAGCCGATTACTCGAGCATATTTTACTATAACTCGAGAATAGTATGCACAATTTATATAAATGATACACCAAAATATGTGGAATGAAATTGGCTTTAAGTCGCTTTACTATCAAATTTTTATCCGCCCAATAGTTTAGGAGATATTTCGAAATAAGTGTCCGAAAAAAAGTTCAAGATTTCTTTTTTTACTAAAATTTCTTTTTAAAAGTGAAAACATCAAAAATATATCAGTTTATTATCTTTATCTTAAAGCTGGTAAAACTACGAGTAAATAAAGCTACGTATCATACAAATTTATGCACAAATCTTGATTGCATTCACAGTTAAGTTAGGATACCCATGCATACCTACTGTTAAGTGAGGATACACTATTGATAAAACAATTTTTTTTTTCGTTCTAAAGCTGGTAAAACTACGAGTAAATACGTATCATAAAAATTTATGCACAAATCTTGATTGCATTCACAGTTAAGATAGGATACCCATGCATACCTACTGTTAAGTGAGGATACACTATTGGTCAAAAAAAATTTATTTTTTTCGTTTTAAATAAAAAAATATGTGAATTAAATGAAATTTAACGTGCTAAATAATAATAAGTGTGGATACATCATAATTTAATTACTGTGTTGAATAATAATAATTAAGTTTTCTCTGATTTTGAAATTGTTTTTTTTTTTTTTTTTTTAAATACGTACTGTTTTATATTTCATTATAAATAGAATATTTTCAATATTAAACATCAAAATATTTTCTTTAATTAATAAATATAACTATTATTAAATATTAAATATAAATCTTTATAAATAATTATTCTAAAATATAATATATATAATATTCCCACAATTGGCGATCCTACCAGGAGAATCCAAGATAAAGTGTTTGAATTTTAAATGCTCTAAATTTGAAAAATAAAATTACATTTAAAATAAGAAATAAATTTGCATCGATGGAAATGTTGTTTAAATTAAACGAAAAAAATTTTCAAGATCCGAATTAACGACGCTGTGATTGGATGAAAATTTTGTTTTATTTCAAGAAAGAATATGCGGTAAAGGTTTTTAATCCACCTTTTCATCAAGTCCTTATTATAAAGAAGTTGTAGAGGTCTCATCCACAATATATTCAATTTAATCTATATGGTATATATACATTTAATTTTTAGTTTTTAAAATAGTTTGTTTGTTAATTACTTGTTCTTATACGTATATGTAAACTCATTCTCCGAAAATGTTGCCAATTCGTTCTCCTACGCGTAACTCTTCTCAAAATTTAAATAATACGTCTTTACTAGAAGACACAAATATCACTACACAACAACAAAATCCGTCATCACAATCTACACATCAGAATATTCCCCTAAATGAACATTTTCCTCAGTCGAATTTCGATCTTTGTGCAGCTTCAGTCAAACTTCCACAATTTTGGACAAACTGTCCCGAAGCATGGTTTATACATGCGGAAATGCAGTTTACAACCAAAAACATTTCCTTAGACAGAACAAAATATGAACATATTATTACAGCATTACCACAAGAAGTAATAATTACGGTTTTAGACGTTATTCAGAATCCACCCCCTAATAATCTCTATAATAATTTAAAAAAAGTATTAGTCGAGCGTCATTCATTAAGTGAAACATCCCGGTTAGAGAAAATTTTGTCTGATAGTGAAATGGGAAACAGGAAACCCTCTGAATTCTATCGTTCGTTGTCACTTCTTGCTGGTACTAGTTTTAGTCCTGATATTTTAAAAAAATTATGGCTGAGAAAGCTTCCAAAAGGTCTTAGTGTGGCTTTGACCGGATCTAATCATAATGATATAAATGATATGATACAATTAGCGGACAAGATATGGGAAGTTATGTTCAACGGTGAGGTAGCTAATATTAAGGAGCATTCAGCACCACATATCGAGAGTGTTGTTGAGAATTTAACAAAGGTCTTATGTGAGAATGTGAACAAATTGTGCATTGAAGTTAATTCTCTTAGAAGTGAATTAAATGATAGGGATTCACGTTCACCTTCTAGAAATAATTATAGGAGACATTTTCGTTCTCGTCAACGTTCATCCAGTAGGAACTGGCTTTGTAGATATCATTACCGATATGGAGATAAAGCAATTCGTTGTGAGCAACCTTGTTCTTTTAATAAAAATTCTTCAAACTAATACCTCCCACTGTTGAGGCGGCAAACAGTGGTGATTTCAATTCTATTTCTCGTCGCCTTTTTGTTTTCGATAAAGTAAATAAGTTAAATTTCTTAATTGATAGTGGTGCAGAAGTTTCGGTATTGCCTTCTTCGAAATTCTAAAATAATAATAAATTATCCGATATTGTTTTAACTGCAGCTAATGGTTCCAATATATCAACATATGGAAAAAAGCTTCTTACTGTCGACTTAGGTCTTCGCCGAGAATTTCCATTTATATTTATTATTGCTAATATTTCCAAACCTATTATTGGTGCAGATTTTCTAAGCAAATATGGTCTCCTTATTGATATTAAACATAAATGTTTGCTGGACCCTTTAACTAGTCTAACAGTTAATGCAATTTCTTCCACTTGTGATATATTATTACCAAAGCTATTTTCCGTCGAAAATAGGTACACACAACTATTGAAAGAGTTTCCTTCTTTAACCGCCGAACCTGATTACTCTAAACCAATTAAACACACAACCGTTCATAGACTTAATACCGAAGGTTCTCTTCCGTTTACCAAACCTCGAAGGTTAGATCCATTAAAATATAAAGTGGCTAAATCTGAATTTGAATTTTTAGTAAAATCTGGTATATGCAGAACATCAAACTCATGTGTTGCTTCTGCTCTTCATCTTGTTCCTAAGAAAGATCCTAATGACTGGCGCCCGTGTGGTGATTTTAGACGACTTAACGCCGTAACTATCCCAGATCGATACCCGTTACCACACATACATGACATGAACATGAATTTAAGAAATAAAAAGATTTTTTCTAAACTGGATTTAATAAGGGCTTACCATCAGATACCTATGGCTAAGGAGGATATATACAAAACTGCAATAACCACACCTTTTGGTATGTTCGAATTTTTACGTATGCCTTTTGGTTTACGAAATGCAGCACAAACATTTCAACGTTTTATAAACGAAGTTTTTAGTGGATTAGATTTTATTTTTACTTATATTGACGATATTTTAATAGCTAGTGAAAATGAAGATGAACATTTACAACATCTGAGACTGGTATTTCAGCGTTTGGATGATTATGGGTTGAATATTAAGCCAGGTAAATGTATTTTTGGAGTAGAAAGTGTAGATTTTCTCGGTCATAAGGTATCTAGAAACGGTATAGAACCAGCTGAAGAAAAAGTTTCAGCTATACGGAATTTTGAACGACCCACATCTGTTAAGCAGATGCAGAAATTTGTTGGCATGGTAAACTACTACCACCGTTATATACCAAAGTTAGCGCATAAAATTTCTGTTTTACACCAATTAGTAAGTAGTGCAATTAAAAGAAAAAGTAAACATTTGGAATGGAATGAAAATGCCATTAATGCTTTTAATGAAGTTAAACAAAATTTTGCATCACGCATTCTATTAAATCATTTTAATAAAGATGCAAAATTAACGTTAACGGTTGATGCTTCAAATATAGCTGTGGGTGGTGTTTTACAACAGGTTTTTAAGAACAAAATTGAACCTTTGGCATTTTTCTCTAAAAAGCTTTCCCCATTAGAAGCTAAATATAGTTCATTTGATAGAGAGTTACTTGCTATTTATTTAAATATAAAGCATTTTAGATACTTATTAGAAGGTCGCCCTTTTGTGGTTTATACAGATCATAAACCCCTTACATACGCTATGAATTCCAAGACTGAAAGAAGTCCAAGGCAAACAAGACATTTGGAATATATTTCACAATTTACAACAGATATTCGGTATATTAGAGGAGAAACAAATGTTGTAGCTGATAGTTTATCCAGACCTTTTGACGTTGACATTTTAGGTGAAAATGAGTTAAATTTAAAGATTTTACATCGGGAACAACAGAATGATTTGGAATTGAAAAAGTTAGTAGAAGATAGAAATAGGCATTGTAATTTGAAATTGATAAATGTGCCATTAATTAATTCGGAAATTTGGTGTGAAGTTTCTCATAATAATACTAGACCATATGTACCTTTCAAACTTAGGAAGACTGTATTTTCAAATTTGCACGGTATTTCTCATTCGGGTACTCGTGCAACTAGACGTTTGATAACACAAAAATATTACTGGCCATGTATGAGTAAGGAAATAAATGAATGGTCTAGGGAATGCTTAAATTGTCAACAATCTAAAATTCATAAACACACAAAATCGCCTATTAGCAAGATCCCTATACCAAAAAGTCGTTTTGAACACATACATTTAGACATCGTTGGACCTCTTCCGCCATCAAATGGTTATAAGTACCTACTTACTATAATTGACCGTTTCACACGTTGGCCTGAAGCTTATCCCCTAAGAGATATAAATACCAAAACTATAGTAGATACTCTTGTACGAAATTATATTTCCAGATTTGGTGTACCATTAAAAATAACAACAGATCAAGGAAGCCAATTCACTTCACATATGTTTACAGAGCTAGCTAAGTTTTTAGGTAGTCATAATATTACGACTTCTGCATATCATCCCCAAGCTAATGGTATTATTGAAAGATTTCATAGACAGATCAAAGCTACATTAATGGCTAAGAGTGATTCTTCGAATTGGTATGACGAAAGAAATTATTGAAAGATTTCATAGACAGATCAAAGCTACATTAATGGCTAAGAGTGATTCTTCGAATTGGTATGACGAACTTCCAATAGCCTTACTTGGTTTACGTTCAATTTATAAGGAAGATTTAAAAGCAACACCAGCTGAAATGACATATGGTCAAAATATTCGTCTACCGGGTGAAATAATTGTTGAAGAAAATCTGTTGGATGCCTCTGATATTTTATTTAAATTAAAACAAAGTTTTAAAAATGTTAGATCAAATATTATTCATCATAGAGATTCTAAATCGGGTTTTTATATTCCTAAGGATTTGCAAAATTGTAAATATGTTTTTCTACGTGTAATAAACAAACGATCGTTGCAACGGCCATATGAGGGACCATACAAAGTTGTGGAAAGAGACACAAAATGTTTCAAAATTGTGAAAAATGATGAAACAATAACTGTACCTATTGACAGAGTTAAACCAGCTATCACAGAAAATTCTTTAAATATTACTACACACAATAACGATTTAAATTATAAACCTAAACATGTTACATTTAATTTATTGGATATTAGTTCTTTTTCGGAGGGGGAGTAGTGTGGATACATCATAATTTAATTACTGTGTTGAATAATAATAATTAAGTTTTCTCTGATTTTGAAATTGTTTTTTTTTTTTTAAATACGTACTGTTTTATATTTCATTATAAATAGAATATTTTCAATATTAAACATCAAAATATTTTCTTTAATTAATAAATATAACTATTATTAAATATTAAATATAAATCTTTATAAATAATTATTCTAAAATATAATATATATAATATTCCCACAATAAGCTTTCACTTTTTTATATCAAGTATTGATTTTTTTATGGGCATGAATACTATGACCCCACCTTTAGGCAGTCAAACGTGTATAACCCGAGAACGGTTTGTCCTATTAAGATAAATTAACCTCCAATATATAGCGACTCCAATGACTTTGAGCTGAAACGGTTCTTGAGTTATAGTCAAAATTGTACAAACCATTCTCGATTTTTATAGTGTGACCGCTGAATAAGGTGATGATATTAGACATGCCCATAGAAAAAATCAGTACGTGATAGAAAAAAGTGAGTTATGAGGAAATATACTACACCATTTTTAAGTTAAAATGAGAACTTTCTATATGATATTCTGAAAACAGCAATTTAAAATGAGGTTTTTCATTTCAGTTTCAGAAAAGAACAATTAAGAATGAGATTTTCCAATTCAAATTTTGAAAATATCTTTTTAAATTATGATTTTTTTTATTATAATTCAGAAAACAACATATTAAAATAATATTTCTCTTTTAATTTCTGAATATAACAATTGAAATTTACATTTTTCATATAAATTTCAGAATTGATCAATTGAAAATTAGAATTTTTATTTAGAATTGAGAAAATATTACTTGAAAATTAGGTTTTCCATTTATAATTTTAAAAATAACAATTTAAATTGGAATTTTTTATTTCAATTTTTGAAAAGAACAATTTAAAAGAAGATTTTCCATTTAAAATTCAGAAAAATACAATTAAAATTAAGAAAAAACTAAATTAAATTCAGAACTTCAACTGAAATAATATATAGAATGAAATTTGCATAAGAAATGATTTTATGTAAAGTAATTCAACTTTACGCTCCAGATGGATTTGATACAATTTAATATAAATTAAGTTGACCTTACATTATTTCATCACTCAAATCACTCTTATTCAATGTTCTAAATTTTAATTCATATTTCTCAATTTCAAGTGTTCCTTTCTAAATTTCAAAATATAAAATTGAATTTCATTTGTTCTTTTCTGAATTTAAAATGTACAATTTAAATATAAATTGATCTTTTCTGAATTTAAAATATAAAAACTAATTTTAAATTCTGAATGCAAAATAGATATCTACATTTTCAATTGATTTTTTCCAAATTTTATATAGAAATTTTAATTTTCAATTAATCTTTTCTGAAATAATAAAATATAGAAATTTCAACCGTTCTTTTTTAAAATTTAAATGAAAAATCTTATTTTCATTTGCTATTTTCAAAATTTTAAATGAAAAATCTAATTTTCAAATGATCTTGTCGAAAATTTAAATGGAAAATATAATTTTCAATTGATTTTATCAAAATTACTGTTAAAAATGGTATAGAGTAATGGCCTTGCTATGGGCGAAATATTAGACACGCCCATTAAAAAAATCCAGACCTGATGGAAAAAAACTGATAACAGATTCGTGTTTAGCACATCAAAATGCATCTAACTAATCGTCTTTGGGGGAGGATTTTTTTGTCAACCAGTGTAATTATACGCCCATAAAAAAAATCCAGACCTGATGGAAAAAACTAATAACAAATTCGTGTTTAGCACATCAAATGAATCAAGTCTAACTATTCGTCATTTACTGATCTTCATGCTAATGGTGAAGTTTTAAAAACTGGCACTGAAAAGGCCAATTCAATAGCAGACGTATTTGGTAATTCTCATATCATCACTTTAAACAATTATTCACCTATGGACTCAACTGTTTCAATATTCATTAATGATCTTAACGATACTATTCTTGACAGATCTAACGTAGAACTTACCAATTTAGACGAAGTTTGTACTTTTATTGAAAAATAATAAAGCCCCCGGTTTAGATGGCATTAATAGCATTATCCTTAAAACGATGCCCGATTGCTTTTTTGAACCTTAAGTAAACTCTTCAATTCTTGTTCAATAGAAGGATATTTTCAAAAGATTTAATAAAGCAAAAGTTATCCCAATTCCTAAACCGGGGAAGGATCCTAAATTACCGTCTACCTATAGACCAATCAGCATTCTAAGTCTATTAGATAAAGTACTTAAAAAAATAATTAATAAGTGAATTTTAGACTTCACCAATCAAAACAATATTATTAACTCTGAACAGTTTGGATTCCGTAAGGAACACTCTACAGTACATCGAAAAGAGTTGTTAATTTTCTTGAAGCAAACAAAAGAAATCGTAAGAGTACTGGAGTTATTTGTCTTGACACGGAAAAAGCCTTCGATTCAATCTCTTTAATTATCCAACGTACCTGCAGAAGATAATAAAAAGTTTTTTAAATCAAGGCTCATTTGTAGAATCTATTGATAACATGCTATCTAGTGATAGACACATACCTGCAGGCCTGCTACAAGGGTCGGTATTATCGCCAACTCTTTATTCAATTTATATTTCTATTCGCAGGAATCACGAAGTAGCATTTTACGCAGAAGATAGTGCTTTTATCTGCTGCGTTAAAGTTTCTAATGCAACAATTAAAAAGATGGAAGATGGTTTAAAATACACCCACAAATATTTTTATAGATGGAAGATAAAAGTAAATGTTAGCAAAACGCAAGCTAACAAATAAAATATTTATATTCTAGGGGAGTTTTTATTTCACTGCAAGATAGCATTAAATATCTAGGAATTATTTTAGATAAGAAACTTCCATTTAAACATCACATATAATATATACAGTGGTTGTCAGCTTATTTGATGCAAGCAATTCTGAAAAAGTAAAATCGCTATAACTCATAAAGTAATTATAATATTAAAGAGAAACAAAAAACTAAACTAAAGGGCATTATAGGCTCTTTAAAAAAATCACTCTTTTATAATATTATCTTTCGCTCTATTAAAAAAATGGCAAGAACAAAAAGTACTCTGTTTTTTAATTACTCAGCTTATTTGATGCAAGAAATCTTTCCTTGGAATAATACCGTTATTTCCAAAAATGGAATGCATTTATATATTAATTTTCTTTATACTGTCATTTACTTTCAAGGTTTGTGTAATTTTTATTCTATTTTTTGGAGTTTGAGAACGTTAAGGAGGTTTTTTTGAATATGGGTCGTCGGACAACTTTAGAACAGCGGGAGCTAGTTATTCATCATTTTAAAAGTGGAAAAAACGCAAAGAAAAACTGCAAAAATATTAAATTTGCCATAATCTACAGTCCAGCATATAATAGAGCGATATTCAAAGGAAATTAGAATTCAAAATAAAGGCAGAACTGCTCCTAACAAGATTTTTTCTGCAAGTGATGAACGGTGGATTGTGAGAAAAGTTAAAGAAAACCCAAGATTATCAGCGCAAAAAATAGCAGATGAAGTGGTCACTGGTATTGGAAAAGCGTGTAGGGCATCTACAATTCGTCGTGTTTTACGATCACATGACTTTCATGGTCGAGTACCACAGATGAAGCCTTTCATAAGTTTAAAAAATAAAAGTTCACGATTAGCTTTCGCTATCAGCCATATTTCAAAAGAACTAGATTTCTGGAATACCAAATCAAATGTGGTCGTGCACTTTACCCCTTACTCAACAGAAGATCTAAACTTAATGTGAAAAACAAGATTCTTATTTACAAAATGTGTATTCGACCAATTTTGACCTATGGTTGCCAAGTCTGGTTTCACAAAGCTGCTAAAACTTACCCGAGAAAACTGCAAATAATACAAAATAAAAATCTGAAAATAATCCATAACCTACACCTCAGATATTCTACTGACCTACTGCATAGAAACTTTAACCATAAAATGTTTAATTCATTTGCAAGGCAACTGACTCTGTCATTTAATGAAAGATGCAGATCGTCTAGCTATGAAATAATAAGAAATTTGCTAAACCATCACTAATACCCCTTTTTACTTAAAGTGATATTTAGTGGTTGTTTTTAAAATTGCTTATAACATTCTTAAGTATGTACCGAGGATAGCCTTTTTCGAGATTTCGATGTAGGAAGACCCCTCAAACGATGCGTAAAAATTAGTTTAATACGAAAAAATTACTGAAGATCAATTTATTTATTTTTTTTAATATTTTTCCCATATTAAGCTAATTTTTACGCATCGTTTGAGGGGTCCTCCTACAAAATTTTTGTCTACGGGACACTCTAATATACAAGGTTTTAACAAAAAAAAAAACTTAGTAGTTTCCTTATTTAATAATATAGATTGTAATACTTTTAAGTAAGTCCTTATAACATTGTAATTAGTTACAATTTATAAAGGTTTCAATAAAGTCAAAAATAATAATAAAAGTAGTACAGTAGGGCCACGATTATCCGTGACTCGATTAACCGGCAACGTCGATTATCCGGGAAAGAAAATTTGTAATTGTTTTCTTTTTTCTATCCATTTAGTGTTAGTGATGAAAATTTAAATAGTTATATTAAAGTTAAAAATAACCGCATATATTTTGCTTAGATTTTTGGATCATGTATTGTCCGGTTTTCTGATAATAAATAATTGATTTCTCAATGTTAGGTTATTTTGTGTTAACTGAAACATGAGAGAATGTTTAGAGGATCATGGAACACATTGTAAGACAGCTTCGCCAGGAAGTGACTTGTGACATTATGGACATATAATTCTAAATAAGTGAGTGTTTTTTTCTTCTCTACTAATAATGTTTTTCCTCTTAGGGAGTTGCCTTTTTAGTTGGTTCTTGTTGAAGTTACTTATGATCATTGTATTGTGTATTTAGATTAAGAATTTTATGGTTGATTCTTGTATGATTCATTCTGAATGCTATAGTTAATTTATATCTTACTAGTTTTATTTTTGTAGTTATTTTTTGTTTTTGTTTGTCGCGGTTATTTTTCTTTATTTTGTTTTTGAGATTAAAAATATTAAATTTACTCAGTTAATACTAGGGTGTTCGACGCGGTTTTCCAACCGGTTTTAAAACCGGTTTTTTTAGTCAATGTGCTGTCGGTTTTTTCAAAATGTCCATTTTTCGAATGTCGAATAGACCGGTTTTTTTAAACACAAAAACCGGTTTTAAAAATAGCATTGATAGTGATATTTGAAAATTTAGGAATAATTTTTTAAATATTCATAAAGACTGATTTCTTATGTTTTTAAAATATAGTTTAAGTCTAAATTGGAATTTATTCTGTAATATTAAACAAATAAATAATTAATAATTATCCTGTATGACCCAATTTAATTTTTTTGATCCAATATTTCCTTTATTTTTTAAAGGTGTTTATGCTAACTAAAATTTAGATGATTTTTTCTACAATTTTGAAACATATTATCTTCTAGTCATCTAGATATATAATTTGCTTAGCATTTTTTCTCTTTCCAGAGCTTTCTGAAGCTACCAAACGACGTAGAAAATTAAAATTTGGCTTAATTATAAAACTTTTTGTCCAACAAATCCTAATGGAGCCATATTTTGAAATTTGTATCAGGGAGCGGATATAAGAGGATTTATGTGTCTTTTTCTAAGAATTTTTTCTCTTTCCAGAGCTTTCTAAAGCTCCCAGAAGACATAGAAAATTAAAATTCAGCTTAATTATAACCCTATTCGTCCTACAAATCCTAACGGAGCCAGATTTTGAAATCTCTATCAGGGAGCGAAAATACGTTGATCTATATATATGGATTTAAATATATCTTTCCTAAGCAATGTTTCCTTTCCAGAGCTTTCTGAAGCTCCCAGACGACGTAAGAAACTAAAAATCGGCATACTTATAAAACTATTCGTTCAACAAATTCTAACAGTGCCAGATGTTTCTATCAGGGACCAAAAAGTCTGTTTTGGTATTAAGAACTTTTGAGTTGCTATACTTATTGTTTGCTCTCCAAATCCTATAAAAAACTGATTCTGTATTTCGGCCAGGGTTTTACGAATTTATAACTTTAATCAATATAATTCCAATAAATTTGAACGGCTTCAAATAATTGACTTTGATTAAGGATGGGAAGGTGTCTAAATGTTGTTCAGATTTTTTTATTTTAATTTTCGGATTTGTGCATATTTTCATTATTATATTATTTTTCTTGACATTGTTAGGCTTTTACGCTTGTATTTAATAAATTTTAACTTAATTATAAGAATTGATTTTTTTAAAGAAATGTAGTCTTGATATAAATATTAACTTCTGCAAAAAACCGGTTAACCGGTTTTTTCTTAATTTCAAAAAGTGCAACCGGTTTTTTTTAAATACCAACTATTCGAACTATTCGAAACCCGGTTTCTCAAAAAAGTCGAATAATCGATCACCCTAGTTAATACTCAGTTTACTGGATTTTGCTGGAAAAGTAAAAGAACGGACGAAAATAAGTTTTATAAATAATGATATTGGAACTTTATAAGTTCCGTTCTTTTTCTTATTTAAGTTATTTAAATGAAAATTTGTGCACTAAATGAAGTGGTTTTGTAAAACGAGAGCTCTTTCTCTTTCATATGATACTATATTTTTTTAAGATCTTATTTGCTGAATTACTATGAAACATTAAACAAAAAATTGCATGTGGCCAATGCAAAAAGATGTTTATCTATCCAGATCTGCTTTGCGACTGGTCGAAAATTTAGCTCACAAAATTTTGATCAATGTGCGACCAAGAAAAAGGCTCGTGTAGACCGCAAAATAGGCAGTGATTACGTTTTAAAGTAGAACAGTATTGGATTTAAAAAGCAAACAATTGCGACTTGTTCTTATTATTTGTAATAAAATAATATACAGTTATTTTTTAAGGAAATAAAACCAACTTTTTTGAAAGGAGTTAGAAATGACATATCGTAACAATATATTGGAAATAATCACTTTAGTCGCTTATATGTATGTAATTGTTGGAAATTGAAAAACGCAAATCTGCGTTGCTGAAGTACCTAGCGTTACAGGTGTTATAGAATATTATAAAAAATCAGTTTAACAAATACACTATGGGCAAAAGTGAACACTTCTCTTGTGACTATTTACTTTTTTGGGCTCTATCTTCTTAACTAGTGAAGTAATACAAAAAATAATTAATAGTGTAATTTCATCATGGTTTTGTTTGAAATGAGTTTAGTTATTACTAAATATAAAGATATTGTTAAAATATAAAAGTGTTCAGTTTTGCTCCATCTAAGAAAAATTTTAAACATATTTTTTAAAAATAGGCCATGCATTTATTTTTGCTAATTAAATCCATAATATGATGTGTTATAGTCTTCAAAAATTGTTTCACAATAATTAAAGCAATTTCAATTCACTATATTTTTGTAATCCTTGGCTGCAATTCCACGTATCCCAATTTCAGTTTTAAATGAGTTTAAGTCTGGGATTTTCGCGGATCCCTCTTTAAAGTACCGTTGCATATTTTAAGCGAGTTTTCGACAAGTTTGAATAAGTAAGGACTTGTGTTTAGTATTATTCTGTAACACAGTGTCTTCAACATTATATTCCCAGGAGCTGATAAAATTTTTGCAAACAGTGCATGGAAATGTTCCTAGTACGCAATGCTAATAATTAGTACTATCGGACAAACTTTTAAGTATGCGAAACTTCCCTAAACCATTAGAAAATCATCCCCTTCGTTTTATAGTTTTCTTAGCTTAGTAATACTGGAACGCGATTCTTATATGAACCGAAATAAGTTGTTATATTAACGCAAAAATATATTTGCGTTTGTCTTTTCTGCCGAATGAACTTGCTACCATTTTTTTACGTTCTAGAATTTATAGCACTTTTGCGAATTTATAAGGTGCACTAAACTTTGATGACTAGTTTAGTTCTCTGGGTTTTTTGTTGCAATAGCACTATTTTTCTGAAGATATCGGGATCGTGTCCAAACACTAGCATTTTAGTTATTAGTTTGAATAGGATTTTTGGGGGATTTAATTTTCCCTGATGTTAGCAGTCTTAAAATTTTTTTCAGCATCTCTGTTTCTAATCGCTCATTCTTCAAAAATTCCTAAATTTTTTCACGTTTCTTTATTTTTATTATCAACGTTTGAGATAATTTTGTGTCCACAGGATGAAATATATATTGAAATATATTTTTAACTTAAATTAGACCCAAAGGAGTATATTCTACTATTTTGATTTAATTTGGGATCTGTCGTTAATAAGATAACGTCTAAAAAAGTAAATTGTCATAAAAAAGTGTTCAGTTTTGCTCCATAGTGTAATTTTCAACTAAGAATTTCTTTTTTATTCAATTATTTTAAAATATAATCTGCATTAAAAGAATGCATGATACTTTCTCTATAAAATATTTTAACTTTATAATATATCGATATAAAGGTAGTATAAAATTTGAAAAACATTTTAGGACTTAAGACTTTTCGTCAGCGCACCAACGCAAATAGGTTTTTTGCCAAACCCCTTTATTATTGTCGGATATGGCAAAATAAATAATATTTTAAGGTTATTGGACTTGCTGATTCCAAAAATGAACTAAAAGATAAAAAATTCAAAATGGCAGAACCAAAATGGCTGCCAAAATTTTTAAAAAATTTTCTGATCCAACTAAAATTTTGTGTATTGGCAGTTTTAGAGTTACTTATTTTGAAACTGAAATCAGAATTTGAAAAAACAAAATGGCGGATTCAACAGATTTCTTTAAGTTCCCAGCTAAAACTTGGTAATGACATGTAGTTACGGATGTAGTTACTTTGTAATGACAACAACATACTGTCTGCATTACATAGAAGTTTTTTTAGTAACTAATTATTTATAACCCGAATGTAAATAATTATTTATGATCAGATTTTTGAAGATATTAATTTTTATTGATTTTTATAATGCAGTTACCAATTCATATATTTGAAGAAGGGATACATAAATGAAAGGCAAAATATGCGTATGAATTAATTTGTAATCTAAAATAGTTTATTTTTATTACATTTATTTTAATTACATTTATGGTTGTTGTTAAGTTTTTTAAAATAAAATTTAAAAAATCTTTTTACAACAACAAAAAAATATTTTATATCCTGACATTGCATTACTTATTTATAACCTAAAATGTAACTAATTCCTATTGTTATTACTAATCATGACTTCAGTAATGCTTTAAAATCAATGCGCTGTTTAACAGCTTGGAAGTAATTAGTTATTGTAATGACATCTAAGTAATGTATTGGGTAAGTAGTTGCCTCTAATGTCATCACCGTGTTAAAATAATGAGTTATTCAGCTAATGTGTAGGTAGTGGAGAGCCATTATATTAGCTTCTTAACTCATTACATGGCAAGCAAAGTGGACTTTATAAGGGTGCTATGCTTAATTGTGGACCGATCTTCCTTATATTTTGTACTCCGATTTAATATTGCATAAAACTTATTTGTACTGAATTTTGCTGAAATAGTGACATAAATAAGAAATTTCTAAGCTTTAAAAACCTTTTCGTGGGGTATTTGTATGGGAGTGAGTTGAAATAATTGACGAACCATGACCAATTTCGATACTGTTTTTTTTTTTTTTTTTTTTAATAGATAGAAAATTAACTGCATCTATAACTATATCGAAAGTATCCTTTTTTGTGTAAATACACTGGATACTTTTTTATTTGAAAAATATCTAAATGTTTTCTTAAAATTTATGTTATTTTGATATCTAGAAACACTATTATAAAATGGTGCGATATGGCCATTTATCATTTGGAGCAAGTTTGGGCAATTTTTTTCAAAAACAAACATTCTATTAGATATAAAAATAGAAAAAATTGCTTTTATCGGACTGAGGATTCGTGTGGATTTCTTTGGAAGAAGGTTAATATTAAAAAAAAATTAACTTATTTGATAAACATTTTAAAAAATATACTATATGTAAATAATTTAAATTCGGGTTATTTTTGTAATAATTATCGATTAAGATGTTAATTGATGCGATAAAAAATTTCAGCTTTTGTCATAAAATATGTAACAAAAACAAAAAAAAAAATGGCCATTCAATAAAATTAATTTCTAACTACTTTTTTAACTTTATTATGTATATAAATATTTTATAAATAAATAAACTTTGGATCGATACAGAAGGAAATGGTGTAGATGGATAATAAAAAAAAATTCAGGAAACATGGTTTTAAATGTTCCTAATAATTTGCCATATTCGTTATTTTCAAATTTTTAAAAAATCGATCTCTCTGGCCCTCTGTGCAACGATAACTAATATCACCAAGATTTTAAAAATTCATATTCTCTCATGTTCTCAGTAAGTTTTATGATTACGTAATTTTTTTTATTAAAAATAAGTTTATAAATATGTAATTTAAAAATTAAAAAAAAACTGATACTTACTTAAATCTTACACCAATTTCATTAGAGTTTATTAGTTTTGCAGTAGATTGCATCACTCCGCCAAAGAGCCCACCGCCTTTGCGTCCTCTACCACCACCCATCATATCAGCGGAACGTCGCATCATATATACCAAAAAACCAATAATCAACAATGTAGGCAATAATCCTGTTAAACTAGAAGGTTCTACTTCAGTGCGATAAATAACGGGTACATAATTGACAGGCTCAATTCCCTGCTCTGTTTGGGCATTTTCCAAATTGCGTTCGAATGAATCAACACTTCCAATATTGAACCATAAGACACCACCAGCGTCTTGTGAATTACCCGGCAGTAAACGAACTCTTACCCATTTCTTATTTACAACTTCAAGTTTTTCTACAAGTCCTTTGTTTAAATAACTGTAATTGAAATTCAATGTAATAAATTGATAACTTTAAACCTTCTAAACATACTTGGTTACAAATTCTTTCCAGGAAATTTCTTTGTATCCCATTTCGAAGAAAGCAAAACTGCCCAATAATGCTACCGCACCTATTGCACCAAATACCAACCACTTTTCACGATTTCCGTCACCACCCTCACCTATGGGCCGTCCCTGTCCTCCTCTACCACCCCCTCCTTGCTGTTTGTTAGTGTTAGCAAACATCCCAAAATTCCAATCATTTTTTGCTGTTTGTTGTGAAGGGCTGGCATTAGATTTTGATGTCGTACCTTCATCAGTATTTTGTTTGCCCGCTGACGCCGATTCTCCCGCGGTAGAGGCAGCAGGTTTTACACTACTTTTACCTTGTTCAAAATATTTTTCAAAACCCTTTGGAGGCTTTTTACAAAAATAGCTTATCTGTTCCAACAAATATCGTATTAAAGGAACTTGTTCTAAGACAACAGCACCACGTTGCACCTGCAACATAAAATTAATATGTACATATATCTAATTGCTAAACCTTTTCACACCTTACTTATCCTACCTTTTTTGTTCCCAACGTTCTGTGACCCATATAGCTACGCATCAGGCATTGTTCCATATACTTTGCTGAATTCAACAAACGATATGCCATGTTTGTTACGTTTTTTAAATTAATTCGAAAAAGCAGATTAGATTTTGTTTTTGGACTTCAAAAATTCTCCGGTTGTTATTTAACTTTTTCTCCCTCCCCTAATCACGTAGTCGTTCTTCCCAATAGGTCCAAACCGTTTATTCTAAAGCAAAATAATTGGATTTAAATTCCTAATTGCCTTAAGAGCTTCGCAAATGTCTTAAAATAAATAGTTAACACTATTTTAACACAGTTTATTATTAATTTTTATATCAAAATAGGAATTCTTTTAAACTAACAAATATTGTGAAATGATGTTCATAGAGCGGGTGTAAAATGATGTGTACAAACGACCAAAGAAAATTTTGACAGCAAGCAGCTGGGGCTTTCAATATTAAAGCCCAAATTACAATAGCGCGGAGTCAGCAGCAGTGAGTGCTGCCATAATCAGCTGATCTTTTAGAATGCACTGTTTGTTATGGTGTTGATTACATTTGGTCAGCGGCAGTTTGCAGTGCTGTTTCATTTAGCCCTGTTTCTAAATCCACTGCGCTGCATTCAAAGCAAATAAATGAGAGGCTAAAATACACAAATAGAACAAAGCTAGATGGTGGTTGTAAATTTTGGCTGCCTACGCTGAATTGTAATTATAACATACTGTCTCCACATTGATATAATATGTAAGATAACGCCGACAGAAGAGAGTAAACATTTTGTTAATATTATGTTAAATCTTAAACAAGGGGTAAATGTATTCTAATAAATCTCATAATATTTCATTATTTTCATTCAGTCACAGAGTAAACATGTACTTTTTATTTAAGAAATTCGAAATTTTTTAGCACAATTTTAATGAAAATATATTTCTGAATGTAGAATAACCATTAAAATAAAACTATTTTACAAAAAAACATTGTTTTTAAGTACTTTTAAAAATAAACATTCACACACACAAACAAACTTTCGTATATGTGTATTTTTTTGAGAGTAAATCTTATAAGATAGTTGTGTAGAAAAATCTTATCACAACAGTCTCATAATATTTCTTATAATACTAATATTTTAGTCTACACGTGAGATAATTCTCTCAGAGAGCGGATTTGACACTCTCTGTTACATATTATGATATAAAAATATTACGTGGAGACCCAGTGTAACGGCAGCAACATGTTGTGCTGACAGTGATCAGCTGATAATTTTTGCTGATACTGTTGCTGACTACGCGCTATTGTAATTTGGGCTTAACTCGTGGTCTCACCTAACATAAAATATTTAACATTTAACATTTAATAACACATTAAGTGGGGATTTTCACTATGATTGTCCAGTAATGATGTTTTCTTTTATTTTCTTTTAAACAATCTTTATAAAATCTCGTACGTTTTAATGATGATTTTGAGTATGTTTGTTTCATAGTATAATAAAGTACTCGCACATGTACAAAAACAAAAATTGCTTGTATTTTGTTAGTGTAAAAATACAAAAACAATTTGACAGTACCGCGAGGTTTGCCAATGAAAAAATTGTAAAACAGCTGTTCTTACGAGTATACCTTAAGCCCAAATTACAATAGCGCGTAGTCAGCAACAGTATCAGCAAAAATTATCAGCTGATCACTGTCAGCACAACATGTTGCTGCCGTTTTAATTACAATTCAGCGTAGGCAGCCACAATTTACAACCACCATCTAGCTTTGTTCTACATGTGTATTTTAGACTCTCATTTATTTGCTCACTCTCTTTGTCCCGCTCTCAAACTGAATGCAGCGCAGTAAATTTAGAAACAGGGCTAAATGAAACAGCACTGCAAACTGCCGCTGACCAAATGTAATCAACAAAATAACAAACAGTGCATTCTAAATAATCAGCTGATTATGGCAGATGACTACGCGCTATTGTAATTAGGGCTTTACTTTGAGTCTACATTAGACAAATTTTTATCAAGACAAACGTCAAAATTTTATCATGATAAAGATTTGTCTAATGTAGACTGAATTTGTCAGTATTATTGCAGCGTTAAAAGAAAATTGTCAGCGCTCGAGCTCTGACAACTTTGTCTTGACAATGCTTGATAAAAGACGCCATCTTGATTGTTGTTGGTACTTTTTGTATGGTTTATTATGATATACGTATTCAACTATAATTGAAAGAGATAAAAATTATCTGCAACTCAAACAGAAATTTGACGTTTGTCTTAATACAAATTTCTCTAATGTATACTCAAAGTAAAATAAAATTGTCAGCGCTCGAGCTCTGACAACTTTGTCTTGATAGTGCTTGATAAAAGACGCCATCTTGATTGTTGTTGGTACTTTTTGCATGGCTTATTATGATATATGTTTTCCACTATAATTGACAGTGATAAAAAATTATCGGCAACTCAAACAGAAATTTTACTTTTATCTTGATTCAAATTTCTCTAATGTAGACTCAGTTATAATTATATTACGTATCGTCTATACTACCCTTTTTCTTGTTCGCACAAGAACAAAACGCCGGCAGAGCAACACACACAATTTTTTTAATTTTGTTTTCCGTGGGCAGAACATTTGTCGAACAAATCATAACATACTGTCTCCACGTTGATATAATATGTAAGATAACGCCGGCAGAAGAGAGTAAACATTATGTTTATATTATGTTAAATCTTAAAGAAGGGGTAACTTTGAGTCTACATTAGACAAATTTTTATCAAGACAAACGTCAAAATTTTATCATGATAAAGATTTGTCTAATGTAGACTGAATTTGTCAGTGTTATTGCAGCGTTAAAAGAAAATTGTCAGCGCTCGAGCTCTGACAACTTTGTCTTGATAATGCTTGATAAAAGACGCCATCTTAATTGTTGTTGGTACTTTTTGCATGGTTTATTATGATATACGCTTTCCCCTATAATTGACAGAGATAAAAAAATATCTGCAACTCAAACAAAAATTTGACGTTTGTCTTGATAAAAATTTCTCTAATGTAGACTCAAAGTAAATGTATCCTAATAAATCTCATAATATTTCATTATTTTCATTCAGTCACAGAGTAAACATGTACTTTTTATTTAAGAAATTCGAAATTTTTTTTAGCACAATTTTAATGAAAATATGTTTCTAAATGTAGAATAACCATTAAAATAAAATAATTTTACAAAAAAACTTTGTGTTTAAGTACTTTTAAAAACACATTCACACACACAAACAAACTTTCGTATATGTGTATTTTTTTGAGAGTAAATCTTATAAGATAGTTGTGTAGAAAAATCTTATCACAACAGTCTCATAATATTTCTTATAATACTAATATTTTAGTCTACGCGTGAGATAATTCTCTCAGAGAGCGGATTTGACACTCTCTGTTACATATTATGATATAAAAATATTACGTGGAGACCCAGTGTAATTTTTTGTTGCCGTCAGTATCGCTTCGATACTTTTACATGCAGCGCCTCTTCTTCCGCATACAAAATGACGTTTGATGGCAGACATGGTTGCTCGAACAATTGTGCGAACAACGGTGTGCGAACAAGAACAAAACATGAACAAGTTGGGTCCACACTATCCAAATGCATGTGCGCACAACATTTTCTTCAATGTGCGAGCATGAAAAAGGCTTGTGTGGACAGCAGATTATGGTTTGTTTGAAATTTTATATCAGTGTTGCCGTTATTCTGTTTATCAATAAAATTTTATTTAAGAGTGTGTGCCAAACGATAGCAAAGTATGTATAAAAGTAAAATTTTGAAGTATATGGGGTGAATAAAATTTCACTAGCTCATAGGGCTACATAAATTTTTGACAATAGAATAGAAAAATTTGAAAGTTGAAAAATAAATAATAAATTTAAATAATTTGAAAACGTTTGAGATTTTTAATATTTATTTTATAAAATTGTAGTTTTTATCTTTAAAACAAATAATTATTAAAAATATATTAATTTTATTTAAAGTTTTGTGAAATTTTGTTAACGATCTTGTCAAAATTCTGTTCTTACGAGTATACTTTATAATTATACTATGGTAACACTTATATAAGTTTAAGCATCATAGCCATAGTATAATAATAAAGTATTCGCACATCTACAAAAGCAAAAATTGCTTGTATTTTGTTAATGTAAAACTACTGCCCACAATGTCAAAATGCTTTGAACGGAAAAATGAGAGAATGAAATAGAGTAAGAGTAAAAAAACTCGAAAAAAGTTTTACATATGAATACAAAAACAATTTGACAGTACCGCGAGGTTTGCCAATGAAAAAATTGTAAAACAGCTGTTCTTACGAGTATACTTTATAATTATACTATGCATCATAGCATAGTATTTTTCATTGGCAAACCTCGCGGTACTGTCAAATTGTTTTTGTATTCATATGTAAAATTTTTTTCGATTTTTTTTACTCTTGCTCTCCTTCATTCTCTCATTTTTCCGTTCAAAGCATTTTGACATGTGGGCAGTAGTTTTACACTAACAAAATACAAGCAATTGTTGTTTTTGTAGATATGCGAGTACTTTATTATTATACTATGCATCATAGCGACGATCTTTATACTCTGAAAAGCGAAAATAAATAAAGCAACATAAGAAAAGGGCGAATACTGTAAATAAAAAACATAAAAAACACGAAATCACGATTCGTGCTTGATTTCTTACCCCTCTTGCTTCTTAACTTTGAGTCTACATTAGAGAAATTTTTATCAAGACAAACGTCAAAATCGGTGCGAATCTATACAAGGTAGCCTCAGTTAAACAGCTGATTATTATTTTTGGTTGTTACAGCTGTCAAACTGCATACATTAAAAATACTAATGAATTCGCCATATTGTTGTTTTTGCACAATTGTTGCCACCTTCCATAAATTCGAGTTCATTTTGACGTTTGTCTTAATAAAAATTTTTCTAATGTAGACTCAAAGTTACACCTCTTGCCTACAAACTAAAACAAATCCACAAATTTATATCCTGAGAATTTTCAAGCTATGCTTTGAAAGATCGTTTGTTGTGAGAATTGCTCGCTATTGGAATTGTCTGCCTTATGAACTTCGAATTTTTTCTCATTCCAATAATGTGTTCCGTCTTAAACTTATTGCCTACTTAGCTGAAAGCTTTATATATTTTATTACTGCTGCTGGACATATATTGTTCTTTCTTTTTTTGGTTACTAATGATCATAGCTGTTCATTGTGAATATTTTCAATCAAAATATTTGTTCAAAATAAATTGTTTTAATATTTTATTTATATTTTTAGAAATAAATTTCTTTAAAATTATTTTATACTCTTTGTAATATGATTTTCAGTTACTTAAAATTAATTTGAATAAAAATTATTTAAATATTATGCCATTTGTTAACAAGTTAGATAAAATACAATTTCCACAAAAGTATTCGAATATGAATTTATAAAATATAAATCAAATTCCTAAGTCTTTAACTAATTTTAAAATATATTTTATTTCTTTAGATTGAATACAATTGTTCTTTATTTTATTTTCCATTTTAAAAATAAAATAATATCTGTTTTAAAACATTAAATTTTTTATTCATAGAAAACTTTTGAATATTTTTATTCAACATGAATTTGTTTGAATAGTTTTAAATTTACTTTGAAAAAGAAAAATAAGTAAAATATTTTTTTATACTTGAATATTTGAAAAAATTTTATAATTTTTTGATATTCAAGCCTTTTGAGGCTGAATATTTTTATTTTTTTGGAGTTTTTGTTGAATAAAATAATAAAAATATTTATTTTAAATATTTATATTTGAATATAAAGTTTTTGAATAAAAATCAGAAAAATTTGTTGAACTTTCTTTATTTAAATAAAATACATATGAATATTATTAGACTTTAAAATAATCAAATAAAAAACTTTTGATTATCTTCTTATAAAAATATATTTGTGTTTCTTTTGGTTAAATAAAATATTTTAAATTTTAGTTTATTTTGTTCAATCAGATACAAATTTATAATAAATTCAATTGTTTTAGTATAAATAGAAATTCTTAATATTTTTATTCAAAAGATAATAGATTGATTAACAAATATTTTCAATTAGAAATAAGAAATAGAAATGAAATAAAAAGTATTTTTATTTTTTATTTCATTCATAAGTTACAGCTATGCTAATGATACATATTTGTATTACTATACTCAATAAATAAACAAAACCATCATCGTCAAAATTCACTCATAGACTCTACGTGATGAACTGGATGTTTTTCTTCCATCAACTTTCATCGATAAAAACATATAGTTAAACAAAATATATGATCATTTGTTAACAAATGTAACTTTGAGTCTTCATTAGAGAAATTTTTATCAAGACAAACGTCATAATCGGTGCGAATCCATAGTAAAATAATAAAGTACTCGCACATCTACAAAAACAAAAATTGCTTGTATTTTGTTAGTGTAAAACTACTGCCCACAATGTCAGAATGCTTTGAACGGAAAAATGAGAGAACAAAAGAGAGCAAGAGAAAAAAACTCAAAAAATATTTTACATGTGAATACAAAAACAATTTGACAGTACCGCGAGGTTTGCCAATGAAAATATTGTAAAACAGCTGGTCTTACGAGTATACTTTATTATTATACTATGGTGCGAATCTATACAAGGTAGCCTCAGTTAAACAACTGATTATTGTTTTTGGTTGTTACGTCGAGTCTATATTACAAAAATTTGTATCAAGACAAACGTCAAATTTTTGTTTGATTTTCAGATAATTTTTTATCTCTGTCAATTATAGGGGAAAACGTATATCATAATAAGCCATGCAAAAAGTACCAACAACAATCAAGATGGCATCTTTTATCAAGCATTATCAAGACAACATTGTCAGAGCTCGAGCGCTGACAATTTTCTTTTAACGCTGCAATAATACTGACAAATTCAGTCTACATTAGACAAATCTTTATAATGATAAAATTTTGACGTTTGTCTTGATAAAAATTTATCTAATGTAGACTCAAAGTTACAGCTATAAAATTGCATACATAAAAAACATTAATGAATTCGCCATATTCATAGTAAAATAATAAAGTACTCGAACATCTACAAAAACAAAAATTACTTGTATTTTGTTAGTGTAAAACTACTGCCCACAATGTCAAAATGCTTTGAACGGAAAAATGAGAGAACGAAAGAGAGCAAGAGAAAAAAACTCAAAATAAAAATTTACATGTGAATACAAAAACAATTTGACAGTACCGCGAGGTTTGCCAATGAAAAAATTGTAAAACAGCTGTTCTTACGAGTATACTTTATAATTATACTATGGCCATATTCATAGTATAATAATAAAGTATACTCGTAAGACCAGCTGTTTTACAATTTTTTCATTGGCAAACCTCGCGGTACTGTCAAATTGTTTTTGTATTCACATGTAAAATATTTTTTGAGTTTTTTTTCTCTTGCTCTCTTTCGTTCTCTCATTTTTCCGTTCAAAGCATTCTGACATTGTGGGCAGTAGTTTTACACTAACAAAATACAAGCAATTTTTGTTTTTGTAGATATGCGAGTACTTTATTATTATACTATGGGCCATATTGTTGTTTTTGCACAATTGTTGCCACCTTCCATAAATTCGAGTTTATTTTGACGTTTGTCTTGATAAAAATTTGTCTAATGTAGACTCAAAGTAAACAATAAAAATAAATATCACTGGTTGACAAAAAAATACATCACCATATACGAATAGTTGGACTTGATGTATTTTGATGTGCTAAACAAGAATCTGCTTTAAGTTTTTTTTTTTCCATCAGGCCTAAATTTTTTTATGGTCATGTCTAATATTTCGGACATAGTAAGGCCCAAACTTAATTTTTCTATGTGCTCAATAGTTTCAAAGTTATTTTGAAATAAGTGTCAAAAAAACTTTTCATGCTAAATTTTAGATTTTTTTTTGTTACTAAAATTTTTGTACATAAATGAAAACATCAAAAATTTTTCAATTTATCATCTTTATCTAAAGCTGGTAAAGTTGAAATTAAATAAGGCATGTATCTTTAAAATTGATAAATAAATCTTGATTTTATTCACAGTTCATTAAAAATACCCATGTTACATACAATTGTATAAAAATACAGTGGTAGGCTGTTACATACAAAAATAGGTGAACTAAGTGGATTTTGACGAGTTAAACAAGAATCTGATTTCACTTTTTTTTTCATGTACTGATATCTTTTTATGGGCATGACTAATATCATCACCTTATTCAGCGATCACACTATAAAATTTGAGAATGGTTTGTCAAATTTAGGCTATAACTCAAGAACCTTTTTCTTGTTCGCACAATTGTTCGAACAACCATGTCTGCCATCAAACGTCATTTTGTATACGGAAGAGGCGCTACACGTAAAAGTATCGAAGCGACACTGACGGCAAACAAAAAATTATGATTTGTTCGACAAATGTTCTTCCCACTGAAAACAAAAGGAAAAAAATTGTGTGTGTTGCTCTGCCGACGTTTTGTTCTTGTGCAAACAAGAAAAATGCTCTTCAGAAACGGTAGAGTAACAGAGCCTTTTTAACCAAAAAAGGTACAAAGTGAATTAATTTGGTTTTAAAAAGACAAATAATGCCCCGATTATGTATGTCGATTTTTGTCGTTTTCCGTCTAGAATACTATTGAGTGTTTATTTTTATATTCTCTATATCACTATACAACTGTTTGGGTTTTTGTCTTTGATAATGACAATATATTACGTTATTTGCCTTAAAATTTTGTATTCTGTATCTCGATAGTAGTCGATTGAAGTGTCAAATCAGTCACTTATTATTTTCTTACCATTTTGACTACACTACGAACCGGAAAAGGTAACGAAAATTATTAATGTGTGCTGTGCTGTTCACAATGCATGTATACAATGCAATGACACGTATGTTGATGAGTTTGAAATATTAGAATACATCGAAAACCATACAGAAGCAGTGGAAGAAAATAGTTCGGTCGGTAATGCAGTACGAAGAAGAATAATTGATAATTTTTAAATATATTGTACATTTTTTATTATTTTATTTATAAACCATGACTATAAAGATATAAAAAATAACACAATAAAATTACTTTTTTTGTTGCAAAAAATTCTATTTATTGAAATGCTAAAAGAATTTGTTGAAGATTAGTCAGATGTTATATAATTAAAAAAAATATCTGCTAACTCAGCAATTTTTTCGGTTGCACTTGCCAGTTTTTGTAGAGCATCGGTATTGTTTTTTAAAGTTTCATGGATGTCATTAATTTTGTCAATTAATTTCTTCTGTTGGTTTACTTGTTCCCTCAATAGATTCATCGTTGAATCGGCTTGCCTCTTTTGAGTCCTTCTACCGGTAGGTTTACTTGACGATGGGGTTTCCGTATCCGTGTTGATTGCTTCTTCGTCCATTATTAATCCACTTCTTATATTGATAGCATCATCAACCATTTCTTCTCGTGGGGATAGGGGATCTGATTATAGGGTCCACCTCCAGTACCTGTGAGTAACTGGTGATTTAATGAAATTTTCTTTTTTGTTCTCCCCTTCAAGTCAGACCAAACCTGTAAAATTGTAATTTATTTATCATACTGTTAAGCTCATTAAGTTAAGTTATTACCTTCTTCCATTCGACCGCATCTCTCGTTGGTGGACCCAAAGAATTTAATTTATTTGTTATTTCAGCCCATGCAGCATCACATTTATTTTTATTTCCTCCGAATAATTGTTTGTTTGAAGCAAGTTCTGGGTGGTTCTTCATCTCCTTACAGAGCAATTCAAATTGGTCTGATGTGGTCTTCTTTTGTCTGTTAAAAGTTGGAAAAAGAATAAGCTGGCAAAAAGGAATTATCAATTACTATACTTACGATTTTTTTCCAATATTTTCCATTTTAATAGTATTTTCAATTTCCTGTTTTTTGCTTTGTATTTTTTATTTTCTAGACATATGTATTTAGTATATGTTTTCATATTAAAAAAATTACTTAACTTTCGAAAATTTGAGTAGAAAATTTATAATTTTTTAGGTTTTTTTAATGCAGGCAATATTGTATTTGAAGGCAACGTAAATCATGGACAAGAACCTCGTAATCCAAACGAAAAAATTATATCGATTTAGAGAATACTATTTGTGACTCATTTCCGTCTACAGACGGAACGTAAAATCGAGGTAGAGAATACGGGCATAAGAAATAAAAATTTAACAAAATAAAATTTTTCCTAAAAAGGTGAAGTTGGAAATAGTAATTTTTTCTATTATTCTGCCGGCGTTATTTCTTATGTTAGGAAATAAAAATTTCTTCGTGTGGACGTAGAGTTAAACCAACAAAATACTTTTTAAAATGCAACTCCACGACATTACAATATACTGCGAACGAATTTAAATTTTCCAAAACACTTCCTAAGAATTCGCCATATTTTCGATAATTTTTTCGAACAACGAACTTCCGCCCGATTGAAAAAGACAAAAAATTTTCCTTTTCATTTCTTTTTTTCGTAGAAATGCCACCTAAAAAGCCAACTGAAAAATCCGGTAAGAATTTTTCAGAAAAATAGTGTAAAAAAAATATGGAAACCTGTCTAATAAAAGTGGAAAAGTGAAATAATACAAACGGCTTCTAAAAAAATTTTAAAAATTTAGAATTTTGTGAGAAAATAAAAAACAATTCATGTACGCTTGTGAGCACGCGGTCGTACTTGAAATGCTAATTTGTTAAAATGAAAATATGGAAAATTATACTTTACACGATAAATATTAAATTCAAAACAATAGCATTAATAAATTAAAAACTATATATTGTGAATAAAATAAAGTAAATTTTTCAGTTTGATTCTAAACCTAACCTCACAAAATTTTTGTTATCGTGTGTTGTTGATGAACATATCGTCATATAAAATGCAAATGGCCGTAACGACACTGCTGCAGAAGCAAAAAGCGATATGAAAATACAAAATGATTTTTTTTACTTTAAAATTAAGTAATTAACTAAAACTTCAATTTTTCATTTAAAACAAAAGGATAAACACTCTTTAAAACAAAATTTTCCTTAAATGAATTTAGTTTTAATGTTGTTTCCTTTATGAAAATGAAGTTACGAGCTTTTGACTCGTGTTAATATTGTTGTCCTTTTTGAAGTTACCAATATGGAATCTTTTGTATGGATGTGTTCAGGATCAGTATATCATAATCAAATATTGTGTTAACGGTTTTTTTGTATTTCTAATGACCATATACATATGTATATACATGTATTTTTAATAATAACTTTTTTTTATATATATATGAATTACATAGCATCCAAGCCTGGTGATAAAAAACCAGAGAAGAAGGCTTCGGCTACACCTTCTACTGCTGGTGGCAAGAAAGATACCGCAGCTAAGCCCGCCTCAGTTGCTGCCAAGAAACCTGCTGCGGCTAAGAAACCTGCTGCAGCCGCTGCTAAGAAACCAGTAGCCAAAAAAGCCGCACCTACCAAGAAGGTTGCCTCCAAGGCTAAGCCAAAAACCAAGGATGCCAAAAAGAAGGCTGCTGCTGGAAAGAAACCTCAATCCATCTTAGCTAAATTGTCTGCAAAGGCCCGTGCTGCTGCTAAGGGTAAGAAGGTAGCCACCAAACCTGGTTCCAAAGTGCAGAAGGGTACCTCAAAGGCAAAGGCTGTAGCTTTGTTGAAGGCTAAGAAGGCTCAAACTAAGGTAAGGCACAAGAAAAAAAAAAAAAAAGATTGTTAACTATTTTTCATTTTTTATAGATAATTAAGGGTGCTTTCGGTACTCGTGTACGCAAGGTTCGCACTAACGTACATTTCCGTAGACCAAAAACTTTGAAGTTGCCTCGCAACCCCAAGTACCCTAGAAAATCGGTACCAACTAGGAATCGGTAAGATTTTTAAATTAAATTATATAAAAAAAATTACGCATGCAAAATTTGTCATCTAAAAAACTATAGAAAACAAAAAATGGTGCAATTTTTTTCTATAATCTATAAATGCTTTGCATTTGTAGTTAAAACAATGTGGTATTTTATGGATTCATATTTTTTTTTAGATTAGAAAGGGGAAAGTAGGAATCACTGCACATAGGGGCAAAGGTATACCATATATGAGTAATTTCAGAAAATTCCGAAATTATTTGAAGCATACTTTAAGTGTTTTGTATTGCCAAAGTATGTTTTAAAATTATGAAAAGTGTGATGTGAAGTAATGGCTTTTTGTAGATCTTACAAAATAACTAAGAAATATAAAATTTTGAAATATTCGCGTAAAAACCTAAATATAGGCATTTAAAACTAAAAAATGTAAAAAAAAAAAGTTCACTTTCAAGAATTTTTGTAGATCTTACAAAATAACTAAGAAATATAAAATTTTAAAATATACGCGTAAAAACCTAAATATAGGCATTTAAAACTATAAAATGTAAAAAAAAACAGTTCACTTTCAAGAATTTTTAGATTCATTTCAGTTTTGCAGACAATTTACATATTTTATATTTAAACCATTAATCAGTCGAAAGACAAGACTTACCAAATTCATTTGCTTTGTAACAATTATCCAGTTTATTATCCGTTGAAAAGATACAAAGTGATTACCTACAGTTTAATGTTGATGTCAAGATATATGGGGTTCTTCACAAACTTTCATACCATTAACTATAAGACCAACATTTTTACAAATATTTTTAAAAATGAGTACAAAAATCTAAAGTTAAAACAATACATACGGATCGTATATATATTTATGCGATTGACTGTGCATTTAATATTTGCATTCATACCTCACTTTTTTACAGAAGGTGTATTTGAACAGAAATTACTAGAAAACCAATTTTCTTAAGAAAAAATATAGTCGTCAATAACAAAAATTAAGGTTAACATATGTTTCGTTGTTTGGGTGTTTACTTACTACAAAAAGAGCTTTTTCAGTGTAAAATTGAGCTGCGTTAATTCATTAATTTTCAAACATATTTCGCTTGCTGACAACTATCGCGAAGTATAAAAAATGTTAATGTTGCTGTCCAATGAATGCATTTTATTTGCTTAATACTAAAATTTAGGTGGCGTCAAAAATGTTTCAGGCAGCTTTATTTTGAAAGCCAGTTTTATTATTTCATTAAAATTTAATGATTTGGTGACGCAATTGGCGATTTTTCTGATTGATTATAAACGAATCAATACAATTTGAAAAAAAAAAAAATTAATAATTCTTAAACTATTGCAAGTTCCAGAATGCTACTTTCCAAGGGTATAGAAAACATTTCCACCATTAAAATTTTTTTTATATATATTTACCCGCAAACTATAAATCGCGATATGGGCCAATTTAATATTGAGAAAAAAGTCAAGTTGCACGTCATATTATAGGTAATTTTGATACCTTTAAATGACATATCAATGAATCTAATACCATAAATACTTTGAGATATTTATAATTCTGTGTATATTTTTAGGAGAGGTAAGCAGCTCCTAATTTTGTTATTTTTCGTATTGGTGTTAAATGGAATGGCTCGTATGGAAGTATTTATTATACTTAAATATCAATGAATTTATGAAAAATATAACAAATTCTTTTAAAATCGCGGTAATAATTGAGTAAAAGAAAATGTTCGAAGTTTAGTCGCTATTATACACGAATTTATGGTATTTTGAGCGATTTATGCTTCTTGTGACATTTACTTTCTTTATAACCATTTATTTGCTATAAATATTAACTTGACCTATTATGGGTCAGTGATCCCAAAATATTACTTTTGTTACTAAATTGTAAAATTAATACATATATTAATAGTACTGAATAAGAACATTCCAATGATGCTATAAAATCTAAATTACGATAAAAAATATCCGAAATATTCAAATTTTAATAAAATAGTTTTTAAAACAATAATAATAATAATAATTTTTTGGGGATTGGTTTAAAACATATCAAATACCGAGTTTAGGGGGTACATTTGCAACATTTCTTGCCTCCATACAAATCATATAATAAACTAGAGCTATATAAAAAAAGAAATAATATATTAAAATTTACAATTAACTAAAATAATATACTCTTAATCACAACCATGAGAAATGATACATTTTTCGATTTGCAGCATGGATGCTTACAACATCATCAAGTACCCACTGACCACTGAAGCAGCGATGAAAAAAATTGAAGACAACAACACTTTGGTATTCTTAACACACTTGCGTGCCAATAAGAATCATGTGCGTGCTGCTGTTCGCAAGCTCTACGACATTAAAGTCGCCAAGGTTAATATTTTGATTAGACCTGATGGCCAAAAGAAGGCTTATGTCCGTTTGGCTCGTGACTATGATGCGTTGGATATTGCCAATAAGATTGGCATCATATAAATTCTTAACTACAACAAATACTTTGTTTCTTTTTTATAGAAATATATATGTAAACTAAAAAAAATACGTATTTCTTATTAAAAACTTTAATAGTTTCTATAATATAACATTTTTGAATATTTGTTTTAGAAATAATTAAAAACCATTACTACTACCTTAACTGTTTTCGATATCTGTCGATCTAAGGTTTAGGTTGTAGAAGAGAATAGCTTGTTTTTTTTCTATTTTATTTTCAGTAAATTTAAAAGCGAGATACAAGAATATAATTTTTGAAATGGTAATTCAAATTTATTTTGATAATTTGAACGTAGATTTAATAATTTTCTCTTTAAATTCCAGGTGTACCAATGAATATATAAATAAACTGAAGAAGATTCATGTACATTATATTTATTTTTTCTTGTAAGTATGTTTTGAATATGAATATAGTGATTAACGAAATGTTTATAAAAATATTAATTTGATTTAAAAAAAAAATATAATATTTCAATATTAAATAATATAAGAATTTGAAATGAAGCATGGACTCGTATAAGGAAATATAAATCATAAAGAAAATTTTACAGGAGACGATAAAAACTTCATAAAATTATAAAATTTTATTGCTTTCTTCCCATTTCAATATAGTACAATATTGTATAATAATCATATTAAATTCGTTTCGAAATATTATATTGCAAACAGGAAATAATTTCTAATTTATTTATTGTTTTCAATACAAACGAATTATCATTTCAATTTACAAAATTAGGCTATAAGTATCTATCTGTATTCGGATTAGATCATGCCAAAATATCCATATATTTGTATAGAACAACTGAAATTATTTACAAAATCGCATCAAAATATCATCTTACATTCAGTCCGTTTATAGAATCCAAAACTTTTTCATTGACTTGCCTATTTGCTTAAGTTGACTAAATGAAAATAAATAAGCAAAAGCAAATGTAAATAAGAGTAAATAAAAACCATTTGCTTCAGTTGACTATTCTCTTTGTTCTGCTTATGCAGTCAGCTAAGCAAATGATTTTCAAAATACAACCGTTGCTTAAAACTGAAGATCTCTTAGTCAAAACTAACAGTTAAAGAATGAATGTATTTATAAAGAAGTGGCTCACTACATTTAGATTTAAGAGTCAAACAAAACAGAGAGTTCAAAAGTAATACATTTATTTGTTTGTAAATGTGTGTACTTGAAAGAAATACAAGAAACTATAGAAAAAAAACCTAAGTCTTTGTATGTGTTGTGGCTAGGGATCCCAATTTCCCGGACTTTTTGATTTTCCGGGAAAGCGGGAAAAAATTTTCGTCTATAATTATTATTATTACTCACATTAGCTGGTCAACTGAGACCCAAATAGGATATAAATCTTTCCATTAGCAGATTTGAAACAGGATTGTAAATGTAGCGAAAATGAAATTCAAGTAATTGATTAATCTGAATAATTGAAAGAGTAATAATAATTATTAATTTTATTTAAAACACAGAAAAATCAAAAAATAAATTTAATTAACAAATATGTTAGTAGTAAATAATTCATTCAATTAACAGCTTTTTTAAATTTGCACCTCTCACCAAAATTGTAAAAACTGAAATACAGAAAAAAAATTGTAGATTAAAAAATTAATTAAATCAATTGAATGAATTAAAAATTTAAATGAGTAAAAAAATATTACTGAAATTTGATTCTTACTTTGATTGTTTGTAGCTTTAATATCGTAATCCAATTTAAACGTAGCTTATATTTTGAAAATATTTTGACTAAAATTTTACAAATGATGATGAAAATTTTTTCCCGCTTTCCCGGGAAATCAAAAAGTCCGGGAAATTGAGATCCCTAGCCACAACACTTACAAAGACTTAGGTTTTTTTTTTCTATAGTTTCTTGTATTTCTTTCATGTACACACATTTACAAACAAATATATGTATTACTTTTGAACTCTCTGTTTTGGTTGACTCTTAAGTCTAAATGTAGTAAGCCACTTCTTTTTATAAATACATTCATTCTTTAACTGTTAGTTTTGACTAAGAGATCTTCAGTTTTAAGCAACGGTTGTATTTTGAAAATCATTTGCATAGCTGACTGCATAAGCAGAACAAAGAGAATAGTCAACTGAAGCAAATGTTTTTTATTTTCTCTTATTTACATTTGCTTTTTTTGGTTCAGCAACAAATTGTATATTAAGTAACTAAAAAGTTTTTCTATTTAACTCAGGGAACGGCGCTCTTAAATTTCATATTCTATATACTCTTGTTTCTTGCTCTTATATTTTGCACGGAAACAATTTTTAAACTTATAATTTAATAATATCTTTTGCTTTTAAACAATTTATAGTCTGTAATAAAAACTATAATTGAATATTAAAACAATTTGCTTAAAAAAGTATTAAAAATATATAAAATTAATAAATAATTATTCTCTCTTCACATGTAAGAACATATAGATGTGACAAAATTAAGAGATAATTTGCCCGTGTGCACTATTTTGCCGGTCGTGGATTTAACTTAAAGAGCCCAAACACAACCAAACGGATTTCAACGTTGTTTTCCGCTCTAAGAGAGAAATGCAAATTAAATGAAGACGGAATCCAGCAACCGATTTCATATATATTTTGTTTCTTTATATTTTTTTGTGTTTGGCAACAACAAAACTACATATATAAAAAAATATTTATCTTTCTCTCTTAAATTCCATACATAAAAAATAAAAGGCAAATCTATCTATCTCTTTCTTTCTTATATAAATTTAATGTAAGCTTTTGTGATTCATTTTGCAACAACGGCAACACTGACAGATAGGGATAGTGAGAAAATGAGAGCTTTTGAGAATCCGTTGTGAAATTAAAATAGATTTTAATTTCCAGCGGATTCCGCTGTGTTGTTTTAGTTGTCAAATCTTCATATAAAAAAAATAATCCGCTAGGTTGTGTTTGGGCTCAAAAAGATGACAGCAAAGCAGAAATTTGTGTGCTTTTGCTAATTTTAAGCAAGCAATTCAAACGCTGTTTTTATAACATTTCCTGAAAAAAACCAATAATTTGAGTTCATGTATTCGATTTCTATTTGGATTTGAAAATGTAATATTTTCGTCCCCAGTTTTTAAGAAGAATTTCTAAACAACGTTTAAAATCGTTCATTATTTATTTAAGAACATAAAAATGGAATTTAGAGCGAAAATATCAATCCTTAACAAATTGTTTTTGCTACGTTTTCATAAACCCATTTAAATTGGATTGGAATTCGTTTCCAATCCAACTCCGTTGAGGATTTCATAAACAAGCCAATTATTAAAATGATAGATATGCCCTTTTACTTGATCTTACTTTGATTCATTAAAATTCACAAGATAATACATTTTTTTCCAATATGAGTAAATATTAAATATGTACATTTGAAGTGTCTTCCCATTCTGAAGTTTATGTGCCATTCTAATAATGGATTGTACTCCTTTTATTAAAAAAAAAAAACACCTAGAAATCCAAGAAAAAAATTATATAAAAAGTGTCTTTAAAGTAAATTTTTCGGTGAAAATAACGTATTTTTTATTTATTTATTTATTTTTTAAATAAAAAAAAAACGCATTTTGAAAATGTCGGTTTATAAGCCCTTATATGTGTCCATGCTTCAAATAATTTTTATTTTTTTAACAGCTGCATTTTAATTAATTTCGTAAAAATTATAGAAAATATAAATTTGATTAAAAACTTAAGATCTTTAAATAAATTTAATTAACAAGCTCTTTTAAGTTAAATATTTTATTAACGATTTTTTACTTCGAATTTGTTAGCCGAATGATGATATTATAGTAGGAATCTCATTGACCATTCTAATATGAAAAGAACTGTAATAACTGATTTGTTATATTATAATTTTTAATATGATTTCGATTTCACTATTCTGATGTTTTTATATAACTTTTTTTTTTTTTTTTTAGTTTACAAAAAGATTACCTGAACAAAATATCGCCTTAACTATTTAAGGTACGTTATTTAGTTTAGCTTGACTTTTTTTATTTTTTTTATTTTATTGATGACATATTTATAGTAGGAATCTCATTGACCATTCCAACATGAAAATAACTTTTTTAACTGAATTCTTTTACTATAATTAATAATATATTACGTCAATGTCATATTCTAATATATTGTATTATTTTTCCCTTTTACAGAGTAGACTATGTTCGGTATAAGATACCGAAATTTTCACTTCTTCAGGTGAGTTTTATATAAAATGTTCAAAACTTTTTGCACATTTTTTTTATGATGATATGTTATAGTAGGAATCTCCTTGATCATTCTAATATGAAAATAACTTGTTTCCCTGATAATAATTTTTTATAAAATTTCTTTAATTAATTGAAATTTTGTTAAATTTTATTTATTTTAATTTTTTTTTTTTTAGTTTGATAACTCAAAAATGGGTACTGCACAGGAATGGTTAGCTTAATTCAAAATGCATACAGCTGAGTAAAGGTATTTAATGGATTTGCGTTTGCACGACATTTGGATTTTCGCTACAGAATAACGCGAATCATACTAGGAAAAACATTGTCATCCCTTACAACAATTGCATTGCGTTCGCTTAACCAAAATCTAGTAAAGGGTGCCAAAATTTAGAGAGATAAGTGAAATTTAATAAGCTGTGTACACTGTATATAACTATAAACACACTTTAATTTTTTCAATAAACCTAACAAAAATTAAAATAAAAAAAAAATTAAGAGGATAAAATTTGTATTTATTAAACTTTTTGTTGATTTGATTTGTCATATTAACTAAAAACTATAATGCCCGTTAACACAAAATAAGGTTTAGTTAAATTTAACAAGTTATCTAACTTCTGGTTAATATTTAAATAAAAGTTAAAAAATTTCATTAATAGTATTGAAAAGTTAATAAACTTTTAGTTAGAACTATTGTGAATTTGTTTTTTATCTAAAAGTTCAAATATTTAAAATAATTTTATTTGTGTTTTGAAGTTAAAAGAAACACACTTTTATGAAAAAGATGATGAAATGAAATAAATTTTCAAAGTTCCAACTTTGAAAATGTTCACATAAATGGACATAATTAAATCGCACAAATGTATGCAGGTATTCTAAGCGAATTGGGGTCTGATTTAGGTCAATGATTCCCAGGAGATCGCGGAAAGGTTCTATTTAGTTCCAAAATGTCTTGTTTTAGTTCTTTCGCGATGGAAATATAAAAAAAATCAAATGTCTGAGGTACTTGAGAAATAACGAGCAAAATGTCTCATAAATGTGCAAAAAAAAAAGTTATAGTGATCAAAACCAATACTGACGTATATTGAACATTTTGCACTTTGAAATGGTTTTTCGTAATTTGTTATAGACGGAGCTATGGACAGCATTGGATCAACTATTGATAAATTTGGTAATGTGATCCACACGTTTTGTTTTATTAGTAAATCAAATTATTTTATGTATAAACTAAAAGTTAAACAAGCGCGAATGTTATATTCGGCCCGGCCGAATCTATATACCCACCATCAACTTTTTCAAATTTTATGTTATATGGGACGGGGCGGTAAAGTGGGCGGACCACGCCCATTTTTTGTTTCCGAGTTTATATCAATCCCCGAACTATACATACAAAATTTCGTTGTACATGCTTTTGTTGAAGAAACAAATTTTAAATTTTGTTAATACGAATATTGTTGCTTCTCAGTTTGCGTTTCGTCGTGGTCATAGTACTACTTCTTTATTGTTGAACTTAACGGAAATAAATTAATTTCATTGGATTTGACTAAAGCGTTTAATCGATTAGTTATCCTATCTTGATTGCAAAGTTGAGGGATTACTTTAAATTTTCCAGGTCTGCGTGTAAGTTGATTTATTCGTATTTGTCAACTAGACATCAGTTTGTTGATATTAACGGTGAATTTTCGGGTGTACTTCCCTTATCTTCGGGTGTTCCTCAGGGTTCTGTATTGGGCCCTCTTCTTTTCATATTGTACGTTAATGATCTTCCTGATTATATTGACACTAGTTTATGCAAATCATTTCTTTTTGCTGATGATATTTTTCTCTTATTTTGTGCAGATCGGGATAATGGTGATGTTCTCGAGGCAAATATGAATTATACGCCTATGTGATGGAAATCACACGATTGTCATTTCACATGCATTTTGAAAATCGCCAAATTTATTTCAGCATGTGCTGCAGTTCACGCGTTTTACTTGTTCGATTTCTCTCAATTTGACCATCGATTATGTATGAGAAAACAAATAAGAAAGAGAATAATGGATTAAATTTTAAATTTCATATTTTTACTTAAAATTGGTAGAAAATATTACTAGTTTTTACCTAAATGAAAAGAAAACATATTAAGTTTTATTTTTACGCCATATTTATTGTTTTTTGAAGCCATGTTTAAGCAAAATAGACAACTTCACTTTGGTATAAGCATGCGATTTGAAATCGCCTATTTTCTTGTGATTGTGAACCACATCACACCTATTATGCGATTTGAAATCGTAATCGCCAATTTTATGCGATATGCGATTCTCATCTCATAGCCGATAGCCTAGTTCGCTTTGAACAATGGTCTTCACGAAATTTATTGTATATAAACACATCTAAAACTAAGGCTATTCTTTTCGGTAACAGTGGACATCATATTTCTGACTTGAATATTTTTGTTAGAGGTAACAAAATTTATTTTGTTGATCGGATGAGATGTCTTGGAGTTTATATCGATGATCGACTTACGTTTGAGAGTCATGTTGACAATATTTTTGGTAGAGTGTCTGGAATATTGCGTAGGATTTATTCGAATAGTATTTATTTACCTTGTTGTATTCGGTATAGATTGGCTTATGCATTATTAATGCCGCATATTTTTTATGGATTAGAAGTTATATCTGGCACGTTTGCTTCCATTTCTTCCAGATTGAATCGTATTGTAAATACCATTGTCCGATATGTTTATAACGTTCCCAGGATTTCTCACATTTCTTGATATGTTACTGATTTTTTTGGATGTGACTTTAAACATTTTAAGCTTCTTAGAAGCCTGTTGTTTTTCTTTAGAGTGCTTAAGAGTGGCCAGCCTTCTAAACTTTGTTCGCGATTTCGTTTTTCTCATTCCACTAGGAACCCTCAAATAGTGATTCCAAGAATAACCTGCAGTTGTTTTGAGAGATCTTTTCTTGTTAGAGTAGCTCGTTGCTGGAATTATTTACCTGTTGTGCTCCGCATATTTTCGCATTCGAATAATGCATTTCGTTTGAAATTGATTGCACATTTCTCCACATCTATCACTGATGCCTAATTATTTTTTTAGTATTTTCAATATTTATGAGGTGCACTGATTTGTTTGCGTTTATATATAAACGATTTGTTTTTGGTTTGATTTTTGAACTTTTTTAAACATTTTTGCTTTTTTTATAGGTAATTATTTTTCATTGTAACGGTATTTTTCAGTTGAAAAAAAAAAATAATACTTCAATGTTGGCAGCAGTTATTTGGTTACTTGCTTGCTTAAGGATAAATGTACTAGATTATTGTTTTTGTTTACTTTTACTTTTTATTCGGCTGGGGGGCCAAATTGTAATGACTTTTTTATAATATAGCATATTAAATTCTTAATTTATATACAATTAGGGGATTCACAAAGTGTGCTATCATGTCGTATTGTCATAAGTCCTAAAATATTTCAATGTATAAAAAATTTTGTTATTGCTTTTCCTTTGTAAAATTTTATGACATTATGACAATACGACATGATAGCACACTTTGTGAATCCCCCAAATGTATAGTTTTTGATATTCTTAAGATGTTTTAATGTTGAGGATTTTGCTTTTGTAATATATATTTATTGGCCTTGAAAGGCTTCTTTATATTACTTTTTACTGATTTTTTTTATAATATAGCATATTTAATATTAAATTCTTAACGGCTTCTTTATATTAGTTAATTTAATAAATAAATAAATAAATATCAGCAGAAAAGTATGAAACGGACATTGGGGGATTCACAAAGTGTGCTATCATGTCGTATTGTCATAAGTCCTAAAATATTTCAATGTATAAAAAATTTTGTTATTGCTTTTCCTTTGTAAAATTTTATGACATTATGACAATACGACATGATAGCACACTTTGTGAATCCCCCAAATGTATAGTTCTTGATATTCTTAAGATGTTTTAATGTTGAGGATTTTGCTTTTGTAATATATATTTATTGGCCTTGAAAGGCTTCTTTATATTACTTTTTACTGATTTTTTTATAATATAGCATATTTAATATTAAATTCTTAAAGGCTTCTTTATATTAGTTGATTTAATAAATAAATAAATAAATATCAGCAGAAAAGTATGAAACGGACACCCTGTGTTTTTAGTTTTTAGCCCATAACTTTTTTGTTTATTAACCGATTTTGCCCATTTTCAATCCCAAACATACCTTATATAAGACAAATATTTGTGCCAAATTTCGTCGAGCCCTATCCTGCTTTCAACAGACGGTCGGACATAGCTAGATTGACATAGAATCTAACCAGGACCCAGAAAATATATATTTTGTGGGGTCTTAAATGATTCCTTCGACATGTTACACACGGAATGACAAAATCAATATACCCCCCATCTTTTTGATGGGAGAATTTTTTCGATTAAATTTAACTTAAAGTTAGTGCTAACGAAAACTGTGTGTTAATGATTTTAATTTAACTTTTTGTTTTAACTGGAAGTTAGTGTTTAACTTGTAGTTATTGTTTTATTGTTAACGAGCCTAAAACTAAATATAAATTTGTTCAATTAGATAATATAGAAATTTAATGGTTTGATTAATGAGTCAATTTGCCATTATTAATAATGGGTGGATGATCATTTGGTTTGTATTACTTCAAAAATACGGTGATTCCACTAATTTTTTACATAATCGATATCAATTTAATCCAAA
Source organism: Protophormia terraenovae (assembly GCA_951394005.1). Lineage (NCBI taxonomy): Eukaryota > Metazoa > Arthropoda > Insecta > Diptera > Calliphoridae > Protophormia > Protophormia terraenovae. The sequence goes on from OX596075.1 coordinate 139,883,000, forward strand.
TTTATTTTATTATTAGTTTTAACGCTGTTGCTGTTGTTATATTTTGTATAAACTCTACGTGCAAGTATCCTCACAAGTTCCACAAAGGATTTAAATCCGTGCTACAAGCCGGACAGACTCTTGAAATTTAAATTGCATCGTTGTCTTGCTGGAATATATAATTTTCGTCCTTTTTTGCGTTCCAATAAACAATTGCTGGAACTTTTAGTGCAGTGGCAAATGCTTGATTTTGAAACCTTGTTAGCAGCTTATCCATCTTCGAAACAATAGAATATGATATGGGTGTATAGATAAAATTAATTTATTTAGGTTAATAAAGTATGCGGATGAAAATTGCAACAAAGCTGTCGGAGATGTTTAAAAACATTTACTTATGATAAAGAGCGTTTATCATCAATTTTGGATGATCATGTGTCTTTTCATTATCTTGCAAAAAAAAAAAATTAATGGAAATCGAACTTTTAGTTCTTTTAAAATGTTGACAAAAAAGTGATTTTTTCGATTCTTATAAGAAGTTATGACGATAGGACTATGTCCGTCCGTGTGTCGGTCGAAATGGCGTTTATGAAGCCCACCGTTAACTGGTATATATAATATATAATATATATATATATACATATATATATATATATATATATATATATATATATATATATATATATATATATATATATATATATATATATATGTGCTATCATGTTGACAATATATAAAATATTGACAAAAAAGTAATTTTTTCGATTCTTATAAGAAGTGATGACGATAGGACCATGTCCGTCCGTGTGTCGGTTGAAATATATATATATATATATATATATATATATATATATATATATATATATATATATATATATATATATATATATATATATATATATATATATATATATATATATATATATATATATATATATATATATATACATATATATGTCGGTTGAAATGGCGTTTATGAAGCCCACCGTAAACTGGCATATATAATATATATATATATATATATATATATATATATATATATATATATATATATATATATATATATATATATAAAACGATCGGAAATCCTTTCGAGAATTTTGCTACTGAAATTCAGCAAGATCGGTTCATACATTGTGGAGATATGCTTAAAAAACCGGTTTTCCAGTTTTTGAAACCTCTGTATATACTAGTGATTTCGTTTTTGCAAAGAAGGCTCGGACATTTTTTTTCCGAATTTTTCTGAAAAAATATGAAATAAATCGGTTCAATAATAACTGAGATATCGGGCAAAACGAATTTTTTCGGTTTTTTGAATCAGCAAGAACGGTTTATAAATGGCGGAGATATGCTTTAAAACTAGAGGTCTGCAACGAATAAGTTTTCGCTGCATATGTGAAGACCGACATCAAATATAATTACTAATCGTACTCTCTCTCTCAGAGCGCAAGTACTGAAGTGTAGTTAACCGTTGCTTGTCGAATAACTACGAATAAGTAGCAACAGAAAATATGTTCCAAAAAAAGTGAACACAAATAAATGGAATAAACAAACAAAAAGTACTACAACTATATTGTTCACTTCACATGGTACGACGAGTATTTTCATATTAAAGGGCAAAGCTGAAATATCATTTTACGGGAAGTAAAAAATAACTGAACTATTTTATTATAATAAAATGTATGTTATGGTTTCATTGTACTGTTTTGTTTATGTTTTTTAGAACAAATAAGTTATTTAAAAATGATTTTTATTTAAAAAAATAATATTTTTTTTTTAAATTTATACAGTTACGGACAAAAAAATAGGGTCAAGTATAATTATTTGAAATTTTTTGAGTTTTCGACAAAATTTTATGCAAAACAATAAAACTTTTAATGTGAAATCATTGCGAATATATTGGGTTATAAACTTATACAAAAATAATATCATATAACATTATCCCGAAAACAATACATTTTCTGAAGCAAAAATAGTCCTTTTTAAGTGTGGACAAAAAAATAGGGTCAGCAGTAATTTTGTTAAAATTTTTTAAATTTTTTTGTAAAATTTGTATGAAACTTTACTTTTTTAAAATTTCGATAACGATATTACAAATAAAAAAACTGAAAAAGATGAGAATCATCGATTATTTCCGATTCCGATAAGTATACGCTTCAGAAAGGATCTATAGATTTGGAACTTTAAAAATAATGTTTAAAATCGAAGGACCCAACAAAAGATAAGTACCAAAATCGATCATTATAGTTAAATAATTCTATTTTGAATTAAAAGGCTGCAGTTATAGACAATTTAAAACGTTTTAATGTAAAAAAAATTCTTTAGGAACAGAAAATCACCAACATATTGTATCAAGTCCTGGACTTTTAATGCCAATAAGTCGATTCAAAATTCGGTAGGTATTTAAATTTCTTCTAAGAACATGAGAAGACAATTGGCAAAAACACAATTTATTCCAAATACCATTCTAGAAAGCCCCAGTCTTATAATACAGACAGGGAAAGCCTCAAATAGTATCCTCATGTACCCAAAAGTATAAAAAATTGCGTATTATCTTCTAAAAAGGAGTATTTATTTTATCGAAGAATATAAATGTTAAATTTGGTAGTAAAACTTTCGCATGGGTCCAAAAAATACAGATTTGGAAACATTTAATACCCCATGTTAAATTAAGCATAATAGTGTTTGTAATATATCGGAGAGGGTTCTACCATTTCAAATTGCCAGGTCGATATCTCAGCATCAGGGAACTCTAGAATAGTCTTCCAAAGAAATAATGTTTTCTCCAATTGTCTTCTTATGTTCCCAGAACAAGTTTATGTTCTAAGTAGATTTTCAACCGAATTGGTAAAATTTTTGGATGATTTTCCGTTTCCGAAGAACTTTTTTTGTACTTTATCTTCTTTAATTGATCTAAAGTTCTTCCATTTAATTGAAAATAAAATTATTTAACTATAATAATCGATTTCGATATTTATCTTTTGTTGGAACCTTCGATTTTACCCATATTTTTAAAGTGCCAAATCTATAGATCCTTTCCGATAAGAATAGTTCTCGGAACTGCAGATCATCGATGATTCTCACCTTTTTTCAGTATTTTATTTTGAATATAGTTATCGAGATTTAAAAAAATTAAAGTTTCATAAAAATTTTACAAAAAAATTTAAAAAATTTTAACAAATAAAGGACTATTTTTGCTTCAGACTATGTACCGTTTTCGGGATAATGTTAAGTGATATTATTTTTGTATAGGTTTATAACCCAACATATTCACAATGATTTGGCATTAAAATTTTTATTGTTTTGCTTAAAATTTTGTCGAAAACTCAAAAAATTTCAAATAATTTTACTTGACCCTATTTTTTTGTCCGTAAATTCTTTTTTTAATTTAATTTAAAAATATCGTTTCATTTCTCCGTTTTTATTTAAAATTCATGCATATAACTCCCATATATTTTCTATTTTATTATATTGTTGTTTATTAATTATAAAAAATAAAAAAACTAAACTGAACATTGTACATGTAGTACTACGTTCAGTTTTACTTTCGCATCATACTCGACATGATCTATCTTGGTATGTTCGAATAAAATTGAACTTGTCGGCAGAGTTCGTTGTTAGCGAGCACAGTCAAATAACAACAAATAGTTATTCGAAAGTTTTGTGTACATCTTTTGTTTACGATGCTTCGAGTAAGTGTACATGCTTCGGCAGTACACGTGTACACTATATACATATATAAATATATTTATGCAGATCTCTATTTAAAACCTTGTTTTTAGAAGCAGTTTTCCAGTTTCTGAAGCCTCTGCATATACCAGGGATTTCGTTTATTTAAAGGGCGCTCGGAAATTATTATTTTTTTTATTCTGAAAAAATTAAATAAATCGGTTCAGTAATAACGGAGATATCGGGGAAAACGCATTTTTTTATTTTTGAACCCTTGTTCAAGCTACAGATTTTTGTTTTTTTATAGATCAGTCATAAATATTTGTATAAAATTTCGGAATTTTTTAATAAACCAAATTCTTTCATAATCAACAGAGTTATGGCCCAAAAACAATTCTGTTAATATAAATACACACACAAACGTGTATATTAAGCATTGTAATGACTATTAGTGACGTTTTTTGTATAGGCAAGTAGTCTGCTTGTGTATTTTAGCCTCTCATTTATTTGCTCACTCTTTTTGTCTCGCTCTCAATCTGAAAGCAGCGCAGTGAATTTAGAAACAGGGCTAAATGAAACAGCAATGCAAACTGCCGCTGACCAAATGTAATCAACACCATAAAGCCCAAATTACAATAGCGCGTAGTCAGCAACAGTATCAGAAAAAATTATCAGCTGTTCACTGTCAGAATAACATGTTGCTGCCCATATAATTACATTTAAGCGCACGCAGCAAAAATTTACAACCACCATCTTGCTTTATTCTACTTGTGTATTTTAGCCTCTCATTTATTTGCTCACTCTCTTTGTCTCGCTCTCAATTTGAAAGCAGTGCAGTGAATTTAGAAACAGGGCTAAATGAAACAGCACTGCAAACTGCTGCTGACCAAATGTAATCAACACAATAACAAACAGTGCTTTCTAAGTTATCAGCTGATTACGGCAGCACACACTGATGCTGACTACGCGCTATTGTAATTTGGGCTTAACAAACAGTGCATTCTAAATGAACAGCTGATTATGACAGCTCACACTGCTGCTGACTATGCGCTATTGTAATTTGGGCTTAACAGTGTTGTTGTTCTTTGTATATGCAGTCACCCATTAATCAATCAATCTTCTAGAAGTCACTAAGAAGTGGCGTCTGGAAGATTAGCAACAAATTTATACATTTGGAAGATAAATTTGTTGCTAATCTTCCAGACGCCACTTCTTAGTGACTTCTAGAAGATTGTCGGAAGATTTTTCGAAAAATACAAAAACAAAATACATTGCTAGTGCATGTTAATCGTCTAGACGTCACTTCTTAGTGACTTCCAGATGATTGTCAGAAGTGTGTACGAAATTCACAAAAACAAAATACATTACTATCGTCCTTTGATCTTCCAGAAGTATACTTTGAAGTCACTTCTGGAAGATAATAAGATGATAAATCGAATTTAACAACAACAAAATACATTACTATTGCGCAATAATCTTCTTACCATGTGTTGGGAAGATTGTCAGTTTTTTGTGAAAAGAAAATAACACAATAAAGAAGCAGATAGAATCATGTTTTCAGTAACAATTTAACTTTGGTACAGTATGCTGTAATAATAAACATAAAAAAGAAAAATTTTCTTGATAATTACATAAGTGTTTTTTATTGTCAATAATTTGGAAATTATTAACAAATAAAATTTTTAAAAGGTAAGTAAATCTTAATTTTTTATTTAGTAATATCGGATTTTACTCACAATTTATATTAATTTTAGGAAAAACTTCATTAAACAAACAAGTATTTGCATATTTAAAGAAGTCCAAAACTTTGCCTGTAAAAGTGTCTTGCCGTATTCTTTGTACAAAAGGTAATATAAATACAATTTAACTATAAAAATTATTATAAATCTTTTCTTCTTTAAAGGTACCGGATTTAACCAGAAATATCTCATAAAGAATTTATTAATAAATATAAAATTAATTTATATGTGAATTATTTATTGTGTAGTTTTATATGTATAGATAAATGTGAAATAAAGATAATAATCTATCTATATATATATAAAAATTAATGTGTGTTTGTTTGTATGTATGTATGTTTGTTTGAAGTATATAGCCGCCTAAACGGTTAAACCGATTTTCTTGAATTTTTCACAGTGTGTTCCTATATGCCTGGAAGGAAAAATAGGCTACTTTTTATTTTGAAATTCCATGTGGGCGAGGTGCCACGCCCACTTACTAAATAACTATTTAAAGTAGTATATCTCGGAAATTGGTAATACTAGAGTCCTCAAATTTCGCACGAACAACTTTGACACCTATATGAACATTCTGGAAAAAAAATAGGCGAACTAGCAATAGGGGGTGTGGCACATCCCACGCCTAATATTGCTTGCCAATACTAAATGCCGTAAATTTAGGAAACTATAACAGTTACATTTCCCAAATTTTGTACAATAAACTTAAGTGTCAATGTGAACATGGGCGGAAAAGAAATAGTGGGCATGTCATCTCTCATATAAAGTTAATACCAAATTTTTATATCTGGGAAACTATAAAATTTAGAGATCTCAAATTTTGTACGACTAGCATTAGCTTCAATATGAATATTTTGGACAAAAATTGGTACACTAGCAATAGTGGGCGTGGCACCTCCCATATAAAGAAAATATTAAATTATCATATCTGAGAAAATATAACAGTTAGATTTCTAAAATTTTGTCGGGGCCACTTTGGTATCAATATTAATATTTAAGAAAAATATGGGCGGACTAGAAGTAGGGGGCATGGTACCTCCCATATGAATTAAATGCAAAAATTCGTATATCTGGGAAACTATTGGAGTTGGAATGCTCAAATTTTGCCCAAAGAATTTTGACATCCATGAAAATATTTGTCTCAGAAGAGTCTTCTTCGACACTTCCAGAAGTGTCTTCTTCGAGTCGTCTGGAAGACACTTCCATGAGGAACAGTTCTTCCCGACGGAAGATGATTTTAGTTATACTTTGGCAATAGTCGTGGCGATGAGTTTCAACTTCTGGAAGACTCTTCTTAGCCACTTCCGCAATAGAAAATGTTTGCAGGGTCAGTTTGTATATACACACATACAAAAATAAATAAATATGAAATTGTTGTTGTTTATTTTTTAAAAGCAAAGATTGTTTTTTTTTTTCATATGAAAATTTTCGTAGTTTGAAAAAAATGTAGATTTATAAATGTGAAATAATGAAAGCATTCGTTAAGGCGAAAATTTAATTATTTGTCGGTAAGATGGTGCAGGGTATCAAAGATTCGGCACAGCCGAATCTTTTTTCAATTTCATTATACTCTTCAGCACAGGTGTAAAGGGTATATATAAGTTTGTCATTCCGTTTGTAATTTCCACAATTTTCGTCGGAGAGCAAAAAAGTTTATATTTTCGGGATCTTTGTAAGAAGCGATGACTATAGGACCATGTCCGTCCGTGTGTCAGTTGAAATGGCGTTTGTGAAGCCCACCGATAACTGGTATATATAATATATATATCAAACGATTGGAAATCCTTTCGAAAATGTTGCTATTGAAATTCAGCAAGATCGGTTCATACATTGCGGAGATATGCTTAAAAAACCGGTTTTCTAGTTTCTGAAGCCTCTGTATATACTACGGACTTCGCTTTTGCAAAGAAGGCTCGGACATTTTTTTCTGAATTTTTGTTCTGAAAAAATGAAATAAATCGGTTCAATAATAACTGAGATATCGGACAAAACGCATTTTTTATTTTTTGACACCCTGGTTTAAGCTACAGATTTTTATTTTTATACAGATCGGTCATAAATATTTTTATAAAATTTCAGTTTTTTGAATCAGCAAGATCGGTTTATAAATAAAAGGAGATATGCTTTAAAACCCGGTTTTTAAAACCGGGTTTTCAGTTTCTGAAGCCTATGCATATACCAGGGACTTCGGTTTTATAAAGAGGGCTCGGAAATTATTTTCCGAATTTTTGTTCTGAAAAAATGAAATAAATCCGTTCAGTAATAACTGAGATATCGGGGAAAACGCATTTTTTATTTTTGAAGCCCTTGTTCAAGCTACAGATTTTTATATTTATATAGATCAGTCATAAATATTTCTATAAAATTTCGGTTTTTTTAATAAACCAAATTCGTTCGTCACAGCCGAATCTTTTTTCAATTTCATTTTTATATTAAACCCATACAAAGTGAATTATATTCAGATGGTAATGAGGATCAGAGAAAATATATTTTTCGACAGATATAAATTCCCTAAAAATAGCATTACAAAAATGCTGGCCAAAATTTTTTCAAAGAAAAGCATTTGTATGGTTGAAGTCAATTTTTGTGGAAAGGCTTTTTGGAAGTTTTTGAATTTGAAATAACTGCATTTTTTTTGGTTAATATATTTAGCTGTGTAAAACAAAGTTGATGTCATAAAAATAAACATTGAGGATATTATTCAATGAAGATGTATCTTCCAAACTACTTAAATATCCGGAAATAACGCCAGCGAACGAAAAATCGAGAGATATGGACCAATTTGATGTTGAGAAAAAAGTCATATTATACGTCATATTAAAGGTAATTTTGATACCTTTAATATGACGTCTCAATAAATCTTATATTATAAATACTTTGAAAAATATTTCTAATTTTGTGTATACAATTTTACCAGAAGGTAAATAGACTACAAGCTAGACCCATTAGCAAAAATTTCTATAAAAAGAAATTCACAAGCTCCAAGGTCGGAGGCACGAAAAAATCGTCGAAATCGTCGAATCAACTATTTGAAATCGTCAATATAAAAAACTACGTATTTTACATGTTAATGGACAGTTTTTATGCTTTTTCTGATGAAAAATTACATTTTTAATTGAAAAGAAATTACATTAATTTTATATTGGTGACATATGAAAATCAAATACACATTAAGCCCAAATTACAATTGCGCGTAGTCAGCAGCAGTGTGTGCTGACATAATCAGCTGATAATTTAGAAAGCACTGTTTGTTATGGTGTTGATTAAATTTGGTCAGCAGCAGTTTGCAGTGCTGTTTCATTTAGCCCTGTTTCTAAATTCACTGCGCTGCTTTCAGATTGAAAGCGAGACAAAGAGAGTGAGCAAATAAATGAGAGGCTAAAATACACAAGTTGAATAAAGCAAGATGGTGGTTGTAAATTTTTGCTGCGTGGGCTTAAATGTAAAGCCCAAATTACAATAGTGCGTAGGCAGCAGCAGTGTGTGCTGCCATAATCAGCTGATTATTTAGAATGCACTGTTTGTTATGGTGTTGATTACATTTAGTCAGCAGCAGTTTGCAATGCTGTTTCATTTAGCCCTGTTTCTAAATTCACTGCGCTGCATTCAGATTGAGAGCGAGACAAAGAGAGTGAGCAAATAATTGAGAGACTAAAATACACAAGTAGAACAAAGCTAGATGGTGGTTGTAAATTGTGGCTGCCTACGCTGAATTGTAATTATAACGGCAGCAACATGTTGTGCTGACAGTGATCAGCTGATCATTTTTGCTGATACTGTTGCTGACTACGCGCTATTGTAATTTGGGCTTAATTATATGGGCAGCAACATGTTATTCTGACAGTGAACAGCTAATAATTTTTTCTGATACTGTTGCTGACTACGCGCTATTGTAATTTGGGCTTTACCTATTAAAACTGATTATATGTATAGACTTATTTAAATATGCATGTTTTTGGGATTGTTCTTACTGAACTTTTATTAAAGTCTTGTTACGTATTTTGCCGTTTCCCCTTTTCTAATCTTAAAAAATATTTAAGCAATTATAAAACACTTCGCTTATAATTTACATTTTTTATTTTATTTTGTAGCCATTATTTCATTAAATATTATATTTTTACAATACATTTTTTCCAATACGCTACCGTAATTTGCGTAATTCAAAGTTTGTCACTATTTTTTATACGCGTTATACCAAGTTCGCGTTAAATAAAAACTCCATTAACGAAACTTTCATCAATGATGTCGTCGAAATTTGTCGTCAAGAAAATGCATGTAGAAGACAAGTTTGATTAAAAGTCACCTATATTGTCATCTTACCCCATTTTCGGTAAATGTAATAACAAAATATACTGAATTGTCGTACATATATGTTTCGATGACAACATGAGTTAAATGTCCAGCGAGAATGTCGTAAGTTAAACCAAAGAATATACAACATATAGAATGCGCATGTCCAAGGTATATTACTCTACGTCTCCACGAAGAAACTTTTATTTCTTAACACAAGAAATAACGTCGGCAGAATAACAGGAAAAAGCTTTTATTTCCAACTTTATGTTAAGGGGTGGAGAAAACGTACATGAGAAATAAACATTTTAATTTGTCTTTTTTAAGGAAAATTTTATTTTATTTTCGGTTTTTATTTTTTATTTGTCCTTTTAAAACAAAATTAGTGCATTTTTTATCTTTGTTTTGCTAAAATAATCAAAATTTTAAAAAATAACAATAAATTTGACAGCTTATGTTAAACATTATTGCTCAGCTTTGTGTTTAAACATTTATTGCGAAATAGATTGCGCAATAGATTTCTTATTGGTCCACACGTAACATTTCGAAGAGAGAGATAGAATTTGACAATTGCGGACACAAAAATGTCTGCAAAAATAAAGTACTCGCACATCTACAAAAACAAAAATTGCTTGTATTTTGTTAGTGTAAAACTACTGCCCACAATGTCAGAATGCTTTGAACGGAAAAATGAGAGAACGAAAGAGAGCAAGAGAAAAAAACTCAAAAAATATTTTACATGTGAATACAAAAACAATTTGACAGTACCGCGAGGTTTGCCAATGAAAAAATTGTAAAACAGCTGGTCTTACGAGTATACTTTATTATTATACTATGGTCTGCGTGGAGACTAGGGGTTAACTCATAGTATAATAATAAAGTATACTCGTAAGACCAGCTGTTTTACAATTTTTTCATTGGCAAACCTCGCGGTACTGTCAAATTTTTTTTGTTTTCACATGTAAAATATTTTTTGAGGTTTTTTCTCTTGCTCTCTTTCGTTCTCTCATTTTTCCGTTCAAAGCATTCTGACATTGTGGGCAGTCGTTTTACAATAACAAAATACAAGCAATTTTTGTTTTTGTAGATGTGCGAGTACTTTATTATTTTACTATGGGGTTAACTATTAGGTAGAGTTAAAAACACAGCTGACTTTTTTTTTCTTTATGTGTGATGACTGTCAAATCTTTTTTTATATGGTGTTTGTTTCTATGTGTGTTTTGTTTACATTTTTTATATCATTTTTGTTATTGTTTCAATGTACAAAATTTGACATTTTACGAAAACAAATGAAAGAACTTTTTTTTATTGTTGTATTTGTTGTAGAATTGCTCTAACCTAATAGTAAATAAGCCTTGCGCATGTCAATGAAAACTGAAATATTTTTTAAAAGTATTTCATGATGCGGGAGGGAAGACAAAAGGAAAAGAAGCTTGCGTGTTTTTTTCTCTTTTGTTATGCTCTTGAAATTAATAAAAAAAAACACAAAAAAGTCAGTCTCGCACGAACATTCAAGCAAGGATGTTGTGTTACTGCTTGTTGCTAGAGATACACTCATGAAAAATATTAATATGATATTTTACCTATTAATTAAACAACTATCTTTTTTTTAATTAAGAAATAATAACTTAATACAATTAATTTTCATTTTTTATTATAAAATACAAATTTGAAATAATCGTTCGTGCTGAATTAAATTTAGTATTATTTGACATTTTTAATAAGAAATTAAAATTCAAAATAATTAATTATTTATTTATATGTCGTTATTTAATCAAAGAGTAAAAAAAATAAACATTAAATCGTAATTTTTTATAATTACTATGGTAATCGTTGCGATCCCTGGTTATTACTATTCAAATTCTAAATTAGTAACGTGTATTTCCACTTACAAGTCTTGAATTGACGAAGAAACTTTATTTTTTTTTTTTTGGTGTATAATTTCATAAAGGCCCAACCAGTCAACTTTGCAACGCAACGCAGAATAAAGAAAGGTAGCGTGAAACATTTTGTACAACTAGTCAACAAAAGTAAACGTATCATATGTTTTTGAACAACAAACAACTCTGTTTTCGGTTATTTTGTGAACAAAATAAACTACAGGGTTGTTAAAAACTTACGCAGCTACGTAAAAATCTATTTTCTGCAGATTTCTGCGATACGCTACCTAGAATTTTTGTGTCAATAGCTACATACACACATTTGCATAAAGCTGGTTGAAACAGCTGATTGCGATACGATGATTTTTAGTTGGGTGGTTGGGGCTTAACTTTGAGTCTACATTAGAGAAATTTGTATCAAGACAAACGTCAAATTTTTGTTTGAGTTGCAGATAATTTTTTATCTCTGTCAATTATAGGGGAAAACGTATGTCATAATAAGCCATGCAAAAAGTACCAACAACAATCAAGATGGCGTCTTTTACTTAGCATTATCAAGACAAAGTTGTCAGAGCTCGAGCGCTGACAATTTTCTTTTAACGCTGCAATAACACTGACAAATTCAGTCTACATTAGACAAATCTTTATCTTGATAAAATTTTGACGTTTGTCTTGATAAAAATTTGTCTAATGTAGACTCAAAGTAAGGCTCAACACCATAGTATAATTATAAAGTATACTCGTAAGAACAGCTGTTTTACAATTTTTTCATTGGCAAACCTCGCGGTACTGTCAAATTGTTTTTGTATTCACATGTAAATTTTTTTTGAGTTTTTTTTTCTCTTGCTCTCTTTCGTTCTCTCATTTGGGCAGTAGTTTTACACTAACAAAATACCATAGTATAATAATAAAGTATACTCGTAAGACCAGCTGTTTTACAATTTTTTCATTGGCAAACCTCGCGGTACTGTCAAATTGTTTTTGTATTCACATGTAAAATATTTTTTGAGTTTTTTTTTCTTGCTCTCTTTCGTTCTCTCATTTTTCCGTTCAAAGCATTTTGACATTGTGGGCAGTAGTTTTACACTAACAAAATACAAGCAATTTTTGTTTTTGTAGATGTGCGAGTACTTTATTATTTTACTATGACAAAATACAAGCAATTTTTGTTTTTGTAGATGTGCGAGTACTTTATTATTTTACTATGGCTCAACACATAGAATATTTTCGCTTCAACTGCGACTGACAGCTAAGTTAAATACATGCATTTATATTGAGCGGAACCAAATCAGTACGCCAAACTTCTGCGTGAAGTACTTCAAAGATGAAAAATTTTCAACTTTGAAGTGCCGAAGTACGTAAATATATTTTGTCGGTTGTTTTTTTCTTATTTTAATATTTTTTCGTTAAGTCGGAAATTTTAATTTCCAATTCATTATTTCAACTGAGAACATAATAAAATTTTTACATCTTTATATTTTATTATATAATGAAATACGATTGCGTATATTAGTGTAGGGCATAGCATATGTGTTTTGTTGTTTTAAAAGTAGAAATACTTTAATCAGCACCGAACTAGTTATACCTTTTTTAACGTCATATGAGCTTATATACTTTCAGAATATCAAATTTATATTTTAAAATTTGATTTGTGTAGTTTGTTACTTATGCATTCAAAGTAACAGATGTTAAAGTTAAGTATATTAATTAAATAAATAAAAACAAAAATATAAAATTATATCCACTTGAAAAAAATATAAAAAAATGTTTTTATTTTTTTTTATTCATATCAAATTTGTCACCAAAAAAATTAGATTTTTCTTTAATAATTTTGTTTTATTCTGTAAAGAAGGTGGAATTGTATTGAAAAAAGATCTTTTGTAAAAAGTATTTAATTTGTATATACATTTAAATTGAAACATTGCTGTATGAATATTTATTTTTGTATAAAAAAATAATAACTTTTTGCTTAGAAAAAGGAAATCAAAAAACTTCTTTGTTTTTCAAAATAAATGTTATTTCTGCCCAAAAATAAAAGAAAAAATTAAATACTTTTTCTATTCAAAACAACTTTTTTACTAAATAAAATATTTATAATTTAAAAATAAGTTTTAAAATTTAATATATTAATATTATTTATTTCTATAAAAAATATATATTTTAATAACAATTTCTTGTTTCAAATAAAATACAACTCAAAAACTTGGAAAAAATATGTACTTTTAAAAATTAAAAAATTTAAATATTTTTTTAAATAATAATTTCTAAAATTAAAATTTTTTTTTAAATACATAATAATAAAAAAACACCGAAAACAAATTATATGCACATTTTATGAAATATATAAAAATATAATATATAAAAGTAAAATATAACAATTATTAGTTTATCAAAAATATAACTATAAAATATAAATTGACAACTTCGAAATCATACAAAAATTTGTCACGTCACTAAGAAAGGTATAAGCACGTCAGTGCAGATCAAAGTATTTCTACTTGTAAAACAACAAAACATGCCCTACCGTTATATTAACGTTCATATCCTTTCCATTAGTAAATAAACAATTAAAATTTCTGTTGGCACTTTTTATTTCAAAATAAAAGAAACAAATATTATTTGTTTCTTTCAATTTGAAATAAAGATCTTTATACATGTACAAACATATATGTATATGTCTGTGTGTTTTTATTTGCAATTCTTTACTTTGAGTCTACATTAGAGAAATTTTTATCAAGACAAACGTCAAAATCGATGCGAATCTATACAAGGTAGCCTCAGTTAAACAGCTGATTATTATTTTTGGTTATTACAGCTGTCAAACTGCATACATAAAAAACACTAATGAATTCGCCATATTGTTGTTTTTGCACAATTGTTGCCACCTTCCATAAATTCGAGTTCATTTTGACGTTTGTCATGATAAAAATTTGTCTAATGTAGACTCAAAGTTATAAGGAATACACACATGCAGTGTTGCCAGAACTTCTCTGAGAAAAAGTGCTAAATGGCTATTAAAAAAGTGCAATTTAGTAAAAATAAGTGCTAAATGATTGTTAAAAAGTGCAATTCTTTAGAAAAAAGTGCTAAATTTTAAATAAAGTAATTAGAATAAATATTTTTGTTATTTATGCATATATTCACTATCTTAATATATTTTTTTAATTTGTATGGTTTGCGCACATTATATTGGTCATATTCTTAATTCCAAAGGAACAAATCAATTCAGAATAACTTCCCATCTTTATACTTATTAACGTATTCACATTATATTTTGGAACGCAGTAAATTTCATACATAAGTATGTCTTATTGAAAAATGTATAAAATAATTTTAAATAATTTTGTTAAAATAAGAACATTAAGATATTCATTCAACCGGATAAATCTACACAACTCGTAAATTTATAAAATATTTTTTTCCCTATGTAAGAGCTTTTATTGCATTTCGGGTACTTTTTTGTGAGAATGGGTTTACTTCTTTTATTTTTTCGTAGGCTGTCCTTACAATCGGTATTTTCCTAAAACTATGTTCACATTTGTCAAATATTTGACCAAAATTGTGCAACCACTACTTTTACAAATAATTGTTTACAGTTGTTTGATATTGCAAATGTTTTGTAAAAGAAATCAGCATCGTTCTAAATTTGGTAAAATGTCAGTTATGAATAATAACTAGTAAAAAATGTTTCCATTAAAATGGAGGTCAGAAAATATTTTTATAGTAGTTACGTCATTTTGACTAGTCTGACCATAACCTTAAGACTATTAGTTTTGGAGTTGTAAAAAAAAGATTTGATCGGTAAAATATACAAAGATATTTTTAGCTATTTTGAGCTTTATTTATCCAAAATTAAAATTAAAGTGCAAAAACTAAAAATAAATGCTAGAAATGCACTTTTAATGCTAAAAAATTAATTTTATTTATAAAAAAGTATAAAAAGGTGCTAAACAGCACCTAACACCTTTTTTTTCGCAAAAAGGTGCAGTACCCGAAAAAAAAGTGCTAGAATTGCACTTTAAATGCCGTTATGGCAACGCTGCACACATGTACAAACACATATATTTAAACTCTCTCTGTTTTGGTGGTGGATTTAGTTTTCCCTTGTTACTTATCCCCCTCATCAATGCAAAATGTTGAGAGCGAGAATTACATGAGAGCGGGTTCTACGATTAGAACCCGCCATAAGAAATTTTGTTTCTACATGATGCGCCTTCTATATATGAATATTCTGTATAATATGAATATATACAAAATTTAATTTTGAATAAATTCATCAAAAATGTCTTTGTATTCTTAGTTCGACTATTTAAGTATTAAGACCATTTGGGTACTCATTTACCTCCCTAATTCACTTAAAATCGTAAATATTTCCTATACTATTTATCCGATTGAAAAGATTAAGGTGTCAATTAAAAGCTCTTAAGGTTGCATTTACAAATATTAAATAAAAATAATATAAAAGTTTCATAAACACAACTTTTTTAGTATTTTGTAATTTCTTGTGCAAAAAAAATTTTTTTTGTGGAAATTATTTTTCTTAATAGCTGGCCTTCGGCCGTGCGGAAGGGTTTCTAACTCTGTGGTATGTCCAAAAGCGGCTTCGCTGACGTAATTTTTCCTTTTTATCCAACTTTTTTATAACATAAAATTTTATGATATTAGTTTCTTAGGGAAATTCGATTTTCAAATATAACCCTATAACTTCCAAAATATTTAATTGCGGTCAAAAATTGTTACATTATTATATTCACCGTTAAAAGTACTATCAATGGCGAAAAAATCAAATAAATCGGAGCTGAATTAGGGTTGTCTGTTTATGCCATGAACCATTTAAATTAGCAAGAAATAAAAGATTTTTATTTAAATTGTTAATATTTTTGTACCAACTAATTTACTTTTAAAGAATAATATGTATATAAAAAAATTGTAAAAATAGTTCTGAATTTTCTTTTAGAAAAAATCGTCAAATTGGGGGTAAAAATCGTCAAATCGTCAACAGGCCATTTTTAGACCCAAAAATCGTCAAAATGACGATAAATCGTCAAATCTTGCAACAGTGGGGATAAGTAACGTTGAGTCTATATTACTTTGAGTCTACATTAGACAAATTTTTATCAAGACAAACGTCAAAATGAACTCGAATTTATGGAAGGTGGCAACTATTGTGCAAAAATAACAATATGGCGAATTCATTAATGTTTTTTATGTATGCAGTTTGACAGCTGTAACAACCAAAAATAATAATCAGCTGTTTAGCTGGGACTACCTTTTATAAATTCGCACCGATTTTGACGTTTGTCTTGATAAAAATGTGTCTAATATAGACTCAAAGTTAGAGAAATTTGTATCAAGACAAACGACAAACTTTTGTTTGATTTTCAGATAATTTGTTATCTCTGTCAATTTTAGGAGAAAACGTATGTCATAATGAACCATGCAAAAAGTATCAACAAAAATCAAGATGGCGTCTTTTACCAAGCATTATCAAGACAACGTTGTCAGAGCTCGAGCGCTGACAATTTTCTTTTTACGCTGCAATAATACTGACAAATTCGGTCTACATTAGACAAATCTTTATCATGATAAAATTTTGACGTTTGTCTTGATAAAAATTTGTCTAATGTAGACTCAAAGTAACGCTGCAATAACACTGACAAATTCAGTCTACATTAGACAAATCTTTATGGTTTATTATGATATACTAAATAGTAAGTATTTCGAAAAAGTTGAAAATTCCTCGTATCCACTGATTCGAGAATGTAGACCACTTATCTGAATTAATATTGAATCATCAAACTGAAAATCGTAATTTTATGAAAGACTATTTTTAAAATTAGACTATTCATAAAACTACATATTTTCTGTACATGTTTGACTTTCTTTTCCATTCAAATAAAGGTTTTCTCCCTGTTTTTGCCTTTAAATGTATCAAATATCTAAAATTATTTATTTCTTATAATTCCATTATGTTATTTGCTGTAATAATATCTAATTGATAAAATCTCAAAATTTTGTATATATTGTAAATAAACCAGTTAATAAAGGATGAATAAAAAAAAAAAAAAAAAAAACTGTGGGTCATCTGTCGTCAGTTTATTCAATTTTGATATTTTTTAGTTCTTTATTTTTTCCTAGGAGGAAAATCGATTTCGACTAAATTTGTTGCAGAGTGCAAAAAATCAGGGCATATTGTCATATTTTTCATATTGCCAATATAACAATCCGAATAATAAATTTGGTATTGTGTAAAATTTGCTAATATATAAAGGCCCAACTTTAACAGTCCCTCAGACCTCAATATTATTGAAAATTTGTGGTCCATATTGGAAATTTACATAATAAAATAGGTATTAGGCCCTAAAAATGCACTATGAAGACATTTCGTCTAATATTACATTACTTTAATCTGTTGCATACAATTTAGACTCCCATTGTACATAAAAAATAATCAGGTATGTAATGAAAATCGATTTCGAGCCAAAAACGAAAAAGATTGTGATACACATAAAATTTTCGATTTAAATTTCGTTTTATTGTGAAATCGATTTCATTTTCCATTTTGTTTTATGAAAATCACAATAAATTAGGTTGTGATCATGGTTGTGATAAAAACGAAATTGACATTATTTTATCGTTTTCAAATCGAACAAATTTTGTTACTCGTTTTAAAATTTAATTTGATTAAAACTGTTACAAAAGAATTAGAATCATTAAGCATCATAAAGCATGTGGGTAAAAAATAAAAGCTATATTGTAGAAAGAAAAATAAAATAAATAATACCTTTTAAAGAATATATAATGAGGCAGAGGTTAAGAAAAGTATAGAGATTCTGTAAATCCTTAAATTTTTTATTCTGTTGCTTTAAAACACAGAATTTTAAGTTTAAAACTTAAAATATATTTTGTAATTTGTGATGGAACTTGTAATGAAGCGATGTACCTTATTGTTTAAAAACCTATCAGACACTCGAATTAAACTGTAACTTCACATATGGGTTTTACAATTTAACTTTTAAGGTTTCTGGATATATCTACCACAAAGGAAAAAACTGATTTTGAATATTCAAAATAATCATTGTGCTAACCCAATTTCAAATTACCAGTAAAAATTTAAATCCAATGCAAAGTCCAAACTGCATCTGCTAAAAAGCGTTCCTATTAAAATATTGCATTAATTTTTATTTTTGTAGGATTAATTAATTAATCGCCAAAAATGTAAATTTATTATTCCTCCACAAAATGTTTTTTTTATGGGCAATTTTTTTTTTTCAGAAGCAAGGAATATCTCCTTTATGGCAGCTTCACGCAAAACTTAACTTTTGATAATTTTTTATTAAAAAATTAACATAAAAACATTAAAATAAAATTTATTTCATTTAAATAATACAAATTTCAAAATTAATTTTTTGTGATTTGACAAGAAACATATTGAACATCACAACCTAATCGATTTAAGAATACGATTTATTTTTGAAATTGACCGAATTTCATCACATATCTGAATGTAATTATTGGTAGTAATTTTAAATTTTTTTATGTCATAAGTGGGTGCTTAAAATAAGCTGTGAGATAAAAATATTGGATTTTTTGTTTTCATATCTTTAATTTGCTTAAAGGTAAACTTTAACACTAAATAATGGTTCTATATTAAACTAGAAATCTTCCTCTTTCTTATGATACCAAATTTTATTTTTAATTCCAGTCTGTTACTTTGTCATAGAGCTTTAAAAATAAAATTGTATAATGCATAATTTAAGCTGTGAGCCACTGTATATTAGTGTGTAGCAAAATCTCAAGAGTCTTGCAATTTGTTATTCACTTTAAAAAGGAAGAGGAATAACGACACATGTCTTCAAGATTATCACACGTTACGCTGTAGAATACATTTCATTTCACTCTCTCCGGAGTCAGTAACAACTTTAGCGTGTTCATCATAAATCGTCGATGGTTATATGAATTATTTTTTCATCCATATTATGGACGCATTCACTCAATCTTTTTGTATAATAAAAATTCAACATTAATCTCAAGCCAAGAAGCTACTATAGGAAATTACATATAAAGCGAAAGCTTCCATAGGCGGTGATTTTGTCCGTTATCAGGAGATGTCCGTCTATGGGATATGGTTCATCATAGTTTTTAATAAGAGGTAATTCAGTAGCATAGGTACTGGTATCTTTTTATTTCAACATCCAAGATTGATTGTAATGAATTACCTTATAGATAAAAATATTCTTATATATACATATTAAAATGCAAAAGACCGTAACGTGACGTAAAAATCAAATTTCAAATTAATTAATTATTTGATTTTTTCAACAATTTGATTAAATATATTTATGATTAATCAATTAATCAGGAATTTAAATAGTTAAAATCGTGAATAATTAAATAATTTTAAATTTATTTGACTTTCTTTTTTATGTTTTTAATTTTCATTATAATATAAAATGATAATATTAAAATGTGGGTCGTTTAATCACCAAATAACATATATTATATATTTAGCATTTTTTGTTTCATTTGTTTAATTGTAAACTAAATTTGAGAACATTGAATAATATTATTCAAATTTGATTAATCAAAATTAAAAATAATTAATCAGAATTTTTTTATTAATTAGAATTGTTGATTAATCGATTAACTGATTAATATGTGTATAGATTAAATAAAGATTTGTATAACCGATTAATCGCACATCCATAGTATTGACAAAAGTAAATTTTTTCAAAAACAGTCATAAATTTTGTTCCATTTAAGAAAAATTTTATTTGAAAAGTGTTTTTCTATCTATATGATATTATGAAAACAGCAATTAAAAAATGAGGTTTATGAATTCAGTTTCAGAAAAGAAAAATGAGAATGAGATATTCCAATTCAAAATTTGAAAATATCATTTTAATTCAGAAAGGAACATATTAAAATAATATTTTTCTTTTAATTTCAGAATATAACAATTGAAATTTACATTTTTCACATAAATTTCAGAATTGATCATTTGAAAGTGAGATTTTTTATTTAGAATTGAGAAAGATTAATTGAAAATTAGGTTTTCCATTTATAATTTTGAAAATAACAATTTAAATTTGATTTTTTTATTTTAATTTTTGAAAAGAAGAATTTTCATTTAAAATTCAAAAAATACAATTGAAATTTTGAAAAAACTATATTAAATTCAGAGCTTCAACTGAAATAATATATAGAGTGAAATTTGCATAAAGAGTAAAATTAATTCATACTTTACACTCCAGAAGAATTTGATACAATCTCTAAATTTTATTTGCTTAAAAGTAATATAAATTAAGTTGACCTAACATTATGTTATCATTTAAATCTCTCTTATTCAATGTTCTAATGAATTTTTCTCAATTTCAATTGTTCTTTTCTGAATTAAAAAAAAAAAAAAAAAACTGAATTTCATTTGTGCTCTTCTGAATTTAAAATGTAAAATTTAATTATAAATTGATCTTGTCTAAATTTAAAATATAAAAACTTATTTTAAATTGTTCTTTTCTAAATTTGATATAAAAAACTTATTTTCAAATGTTCTTTTCTGAATGCAAAATAAATAACTTAATTTTCAATTGATATTTTCCAAATTTTGTATAGAAATTGTAATTTTAATTAATCTTTTCTGAAATATTAATGAAATATAGAAATTTCAACAGTTCTTTTCTAAAATTTAAATGAAAAATCTCATGTTCAATTGTTATTTTTAAAAATTTTAATGAAAAATCTAATTTTCCAATGATCTTTTCAAAAATTTAAATAGAAAATATTATTTTCAATTGATTTTTTTAAAAATACCGTTAAAAGTGGTGTAGTTTTTTAAGAAACACAATAAGTTTAAACATCACTGTTCACATATAATTTTATTATGTGTATTCTTTTGGCCTGTTTTTCGTTTGAAAAAATATTTTCACAAATTGTTGATTTAAATAAAAATTTTACACACAAATACTTTCTAATTCCAAAAATAAAATTTTTAAACAAATAATAAATGTGAACAAATATAAATTTTGTTTGTAAACTTTTCGGCAATTTTTACAAATCCATTTTTAAACAATTTTCTATGTACTAAAAATACTAAAAATTTCTTCCCTGTATGGAAATTTAGATGTTTTCATTGTGTTAAATAATTAAATAACTCAAATCGAGATGTTTTCTGGCTTTGAAATATATGAAAAAACAAGTCAATTTGTTTTTTGGAATAAACATCTATATTCTGCATTTTTCAATATTACATTTATCATTAAATATAAAATTTAAAATGTAGAATTTGATCCCCTATTATGAAAATATTATCCTGAAGAACAATTTTTAAACAAGAAATTAAACAAAATGTTTGGATCATTTTGATCTATCTAACAGGAAAAGCTTAACCCGCTAACTTTAGGATAAATCTTTAGTACTTGGCTCGTTCATCAGATATTTTTTGTTAATAAAATAGTAAAAACGCAATTAATTAAAATATACATATCAGTAGACATAGTAAAATATAATTTTCTAAAGTTTAATTTTTGGATTGATAATTAGCATTTTTATACGATAAGATTAGAAAAAAATCTTAAAGAACTTATTAAAATTTTTTGGACGCTTAGGGAAAAATCGGTTTTTTCATCAGCCGTAGGTATTCTTAAAAATTTCCACTGACAACACTGCTCCAGCTTGAAATTTTACATGTGTAGGGAGAAGATCTGTGTCAAGATCATATATACGTTTTTAATAATTTTAAAAATATAAATAATGTTCAAACAAAAAGTCTTCCGTTTTGACACATTAGAAGTACAAAAATACGGTACTCATTTACCTCTCTAATTCACTTAAAATCGTAAATATTTCCCATACTATTTATCCAATTGCAAAGATTAAGGTATCAATTAAAAGCTCTTACTTGCGCATTTATAAAAATAAATAAATATAAAAACTTTATAAAAACAACTTTTTTAAATATTTTGTAATTTTTAGTACAAAAAAATAATTTTTTTGTGGAAATAATTTTTTCTTAATAGTCGGCCTTCGGCCGGGCGAAAGAAATTTTAACTCTGTGGTATGTCCAAAAGCGGCTTCGCTAACGTAATTCTTCCTTTTTACTCAACTTTTTTTATAAAAATTATTTTTTTAATGCGAGTTTCTTAGGGAAATTCGATTTTCAAAGCCCTAAAACTTCCAAAATATTTAATTGCGTTGACAAATTTTTACATCATTATTTTCACCGATAAAAGTACTATCAATGGCGAAAAAAAATCAAATAAATTGGAGCTGAGTTAGGGAGGTCTATTTATGCCAAAAATACAAAAATGTATGATATAAATCTTTTAGGAAATACTAATAAATAATGTTCAAACAAACGGTCTTCGGACCCCCCTATATCTAATGGCACACATTTGTGAACCAATGTTCAGCCGGCTAACAGCCGATTTTGAGCCGCCGCCGACAATTTTAAGCAAAGCCGCCGCCGCCGTTAAAATCGTTCGGCGCAGGTCTCTGATGTGCGGAAAATTAATTTGTGGTAAAGTTGACGAAATCCTGTAAAAAATATTCTAAATATATATTTTGTTGTTTAAATTAAAAATATTTTTGTAAAATAATCGGTTAGAATCGTACAAATATTTTACAAAAATTATTGTTAATTCGTCGTTAGTGCATTTATGTTTACTTGCAACATCACATTAATATGTATAATGGTATTGGATTAACTACTCCGCGTGGCTCTGGCACAAATGGACATGTACAACGTAATTGGGCTTTTGTACGGCCTGGCAAAAAAGACAATTCCAATTATCGTTCTGAAGAGGACATTAAAAAATTGGATGCTTCTTTGAATCGCCCTCCCAACAAAGACATCTTGGACCATGATCGTAAGCGAAAAATTGAGGTGAAATGTTTGGAATTTGAAGAGATCTTAGAAAAACAAGGGTGAGTAGAAATTACATAAAACATATGAATATTTATGGACAACAAATCGCTCATTCACGTCAAGTTCGTCGCAACTGGGCTTTAGGATTTCTCCGACTTTTCAACTTTTTTGGGCTTTTAACTCTTTAGTTTTGTGTTCTTTATCAGTTGCATCAATTTCGAAACCAAACATTAATTCGGTGTAAATCAAGATTACCAGCACAGTTGATTTTTACAAATTTTGATAGTGATTCTATAGTACTTTTACTTGCGATTAAAGTGAAGTAAACATTTTTGTCCGCTTGTTCTTAGTTTATGAGTTATAGGCTTATGAAGTGTCGTTAGATTTATTTGAATATCTGTTTTAAAACAAATGTGATTCGCTTATATATAGATAATTTTTAAAAGTACTTTTTTATACCATTTTAATGGTATGTAACACGATTATATTTGTTGGGGCATCGATACAAAAATATGTAAAAATACAAAATAAAACGAGAGAAGAAGATATAGTCGGTCAAGCCCGACTATATGATACCCTACACCATTTCGATCCACATAATTTTGTTTTTACTTATATACAACTTACTTGTGTTAAATATTAACATAATACTAACATTTGTATAGGATTTATGCACGTTAGTGATTTTCGGGAGATGAGTTTATATGGGAGCTATGGTCAGTTATAGACCGATCTTCATGAAATTTGGCAGACGGATTTTTGCTGATATAAAACTTATATGTACTAGATTTCATTAAAATATTCCTATTTTTAAGGCATCTATACGTGTTAAAACTCTATTCCGGGAGGACATTTGTATGGGGGCTAGGTGAAATAATGGGCCGATTATAACCAAATTCAATAGGCTTCGTCCCTTTTGAAACCTTATCATGGTTGGAAACCGAAACGAATAACGGTATCGGTATTCAATTTATTATTGTTTCGGTAACGGTATTTTTAATTATATCGGTATCGGTATACCGGTACCGAAATTAAAATACCGTTATTATTAAAAAATAGAAAAAAAAACCTTCAAAAGTTAATTTTTTTAATAATTTTTACGTGGATTTCGCAAAAAATTATTAAATTACATATTTATATATTTTATTTAATAAATATTCACTTTTTATAAATATGAATATTTTTCGTTAGAGAATTTCATGCGATTTTAACAAATGCTTCTTTTATAGCAACAAAGCACTTGGGAATATTAAACTCGACTTATTAAAGGCAAATTGACATCATCGCACCATAATTATGGTTAAATAAGAGTGAGAATTGTTATTCTACTGATTTTTCAAATCCAATGAAAACTTATATATTGTGAAACAGTTTTTTGCATATCCGCACAATTGTTAATCATACATATATCAGATATGTATCAAAAATTAAATAAAAAAAGTATTTGCTCATACATTTCATATACTTTATTTAAAGATTATTACACAAGTTTCGATAATCTCATTGAAAGATTAATTTAAAAGCTCACTTGAAAATGTAGAATTTAATAATTCTTAAGGTAGTTTCTGACGAACGTCTTTTCCGAATGCGTTTGAGGTAATTTAAATGTAACTTCAAATGGTATAAAATTGTTTTTAGCTTCAAAAGGATGATCCATCAACATTATTGAAAATAATCAAATAATATTTTTGAAAAATTTCAACTTCCTATGATAATTGGAATATGATGATATATGGTCTGACGACTATCTTTTTCTCTTAACTTTCTTAATGTTTTTTTTTTCAAATTTCTAGAGATTAATTCCGGATGTATTTCATGTAATATTTATAGAATTGTTATATCGTATATTTGAAATGCTTACAAGATCCTTTTAGTTTTTTTACTTGCTGCTTCTTAGTGCTGACATCATGTTTATTTGAATTCATACCTAAGATTCATCCTATATAAGTAAATCAAAGAATAATAAATTTATACAAATAGTTCACAGCTGGATTTAGCACATTATTCGTTAAAAAATTCGAAAATATATTCGTTTGTTAAAATTCATGCAGTTTTCTTTCGTTTAATTGCTTTTAAAATTCCCGGAATCACGAACAAAATTCCTGGAAAGCAAGACATGAGAAGACAAGATGTGACTTTCTGAAGAAAATTTGTTGATCTTTTGGAAAAACCAAAATTAAGGACAGAATCTTCATAGAAGCATATAACCGGCAGTTAACTAAGAACATATCCTTATTGGATTTTTGGTTGGTTAGTGATAGATCGATGGTTATCTCTTCGGACCAGGTACAGTGTCCTGCAGTTTCCCACCATGCCTTGATTTACGCATTATTCTGTATTCGTGTGGATTCTTCCACTGAGTTTTTTGAATACAGAGACTTTAATAAAACTGATATTAATGGAGTTATTTCCTTCTTGGATAATTTGGACACGACTTCCTTTTTTGGGTCTAATTGTATTGATTCCCAGTCTGCATTTTTAAACTCCTTATTGGAGGCTCTCTATAATTTTGTACCTGTTATAAGAAAGAGAATTCCTAGCGGTGTTGACAAGTGGATGGAGTCTAATTGTGTTGTCTTGGCTACTTCATTAAGAAATTTAGCCTATTCTGCTTTCCAAGTATCTGCATCAGTTGAGAATTGGAAAATTTATTGCCGCTATCGTAACAGGGCTAAGAACATTATCCGTAGAGAAAGAAGAAAATATTTTTCAAGGTTATTTTCAGGTATGAATTCGTCGGATATGTGGACGTTTCTTAAAGGATATGGTTACACTGGCGACAATAGTTTGCATTGTGATTTTGATGTTGAGGATATTAATGCCCATTTCGCTAATGCTCCGCTCACTGGTAACAATGGTGTGGATTTTTCTGATTTCGCTGATGTCAGTGGCTCTTTTTCCTTTCAATGTATAACAGAATATGATCTTTGGTGTGCTATATGTAAGGTCAAATCAAAATCTAAAGGAATTGATGGAATTCCGATTCAATTCATTGAGACAATTTTTCCACAGATATCACATTTTTTGGTGTTTCACATTAATTCAATTATAACTTCGTCTATTTTCCCATCTTCATGGAAGGTTGCTCGTGTCGTTCCTATCCCTAAAACAAGAGTAGTTGGTTGTTTGGAAGACTTGAGACCCATTTCAATTCTTCCTTCTGTATCTAAGGTTGTTGAGCATTTACTGAAAAATCAAATTTTATCTTTTATTAATAATGATATTACTTCTTCTCAGTATGCTTTTCGCCGTGGATACAGTACCACTTCCTTATTGTTGAATTTAACGGATTCTATACGTGATAATATTAATTGTGATAAATTGAGTTTAGTAGTTTCTTTAGATTTAACGAAAGCCTTTAATTCTATCAATTACTCAATCTTGGTTAGTAAGTTAAGAGATAACTTTAGATTCTCTCACTCTGCTTGTAAGCTTATTTATTCTTACATATCTGAGAGATATCAGTTTGTTGACATGAATGGTATATTATCTGGGATACTTCCGTTATTTTCTGGAGTCCCACAGGGTTCTGTATTAGGCCCTCTACTTTTTATATTATATGTTAATGATCTGCCGGAATATATTGACTCGAATTTATGCAGATCATTCCTTTTTGCTGACGACGTATTTCTTTTATTTAGTGCTAACCGTGATTTTTGTGATGTTCTTGAATCCAATATCAATTATAGCCTTGAACGATTTTCGCAGTGGTCAATTGGAAACTCATTACACATTAATTCCTTCAAGACTAAAGCTATTCTTTTTGGTAATGTTGGGAACAATGTGTCTGATTTAAATATATTTGTTAATGGTAATAGAATTGCTTTAGTTGATAGAATTAAATGTTTGGGAGTTTTTATTGATGATCGTCTTACATTTGAGAATCATGTTGACTATGTATTTAGTAGAGTTTCTGGTGTTTTGCGCAGAATTTATTCGAATTATGTATATATACCCCTCACCTTGAGAAGGAAATTGGCTTATGCTTTATTGATGCCATATGTATTTTACGGGTTGGAGGTTGTATCTGGTACATTAGCTTATATTTCTGTTCGAATGAACCGTGTAGTGAATAGTATTGTTCGCTATGTTTATAAAGTTGGTAGGAGAATGCATATTTCGGAATATGTTAAAGAGTTTCTTGGATGTGGTTATAAACACTTTGTTTCATATAGAAATTTATTACTTTTCTATAAAGTTCTTAAAAATGGTAGACCTTCTCAACTTTGTTCTGAATTCTGTTTTACTCGTTCTACGAGAAATCCTCAAATTATTATTCCTAGGATAAGATGTTGCTGCTTTGAGCGTTCTTTTCTTATTCGCATTGCTCGTTGCTGGAATTATTTACCACTAGACCTTCGCATTTTCTCTCACTCCAATAATGCATTTCGTTTGAAATTACTAGCATATTTCTCTGCACAAGACTAGTTTCTATTGCATTCTTATTTCATGTTTTTATTTAGTTTGTGGTTGGAGTCATGGTTTAGTAAATTTAAAGTATTGTACTTTTATTACCTTTACATTTTATTATTATAAAAAAAAAAGAAAAAAAAAAAAAAAAAACGATATTTTTTTAAATGTTGGCAGCATTGTTCTGTTATTGAAGCATTGCTACTTGGGACTCACTTGTACAAATTTTAATTTTATATTCTTTTTTTCATTGGCTGGGGAGCTAAATTTAAAATATTTTCTTTACATGTATTTAATATTATTGGAATTATCAATTTATTTTAGTTTAATATACATGCATATAAATTGAGTTTTTTTTTATTATATTTGTATATATATAAATATTTTGTTTATATAACGATTTATTTTTATTGTATATTCAGGAAATACTTTTGTAATATAAGTTTATTGGCCTTCTAAGGCTTTGTTATATTACTTGAATTTTTAATAAATAAATAAATAAATAATTTCATATGATAAATAATTGAGAGCATATCTTACATTAAAATGCCCATATATTAGATCAGGGGTTCTCACAAGATCTTCCTTCGCGACCCACTTGTGACTTTGCGATTGAAGCGCGACCCACTACAACCTTGACCAGTTTAAAAATCATATAAAATGTTATGTAAAGATAAAATAATTTAAAAATAATATTAATCATTGCGACATTGTATTTATTCCATGAGAAATTTGATACCAAAAATACATATCTACACCATTTCCAGTTGTATTTAAGAAATTTCTAATTATATTTCAGAAAATTCCATTTATATTTTAGAAATTTCCATTTATATTTTAGAAATTTCTAATTATATTTCAGAATTTTCTAATTACTCTTCAGAAGTTTCTAATTATATTTCAGAATTTTCTAATTATGCTTCAGAAGTTTCTAATTATATTTCAGAAATTTCTATTTATACTTCGGAAGTTTCTAATTACATTTCAGAAATTCTATTTGTAGTTCAGAATTTTCTATTTGTTGTTTACAAAATTCTAAATGTATTTTAGAAATTTTCTATTTGTAGTTCAAAAAATTCTAAATGTAATTAAGAAATTTCCATTTACATTTCAGAATTAAACAAATTTTATTTAAGAAATTTCCATTTGTATTTCAACATTTTCTAAATGTATTTCGGAAATTTCCAATTGTATTTTGGAACATTAAACATATACTTTCTATATAAAAGTTCTTAAATACAATTAGAAATTTCTGAAATAGAAATGGAAATTTCGGAAATACATTTAGAAAATGTTGAAATACAAATGGAAATTTCTTAAATAGAATTTGTTTAATTCTGAAATGTAAATGGAAATTTCTTAATTACATTTAGAATTATCTGAACTACAAATAGAAATTTCTAAAATACATTTAGAATTTTCTAAACTACAAATAGAAAATTCTGAACTACAAATAGAATTTGTGAAATGTAATTAGAAACTTCCGAAGTATAAATAGAAATTTCTGAAATATAATTAGAAACTTGTGAAGCATAATTAGAAAATTCTGAAATATAATTAGAAATTTCTAAAATATAAATGGAAATTTCTAAAATATAAATGGAATTTTCTGAAATATAAATAGAATTTTCTGAAATATAATTAGAAACTTCTGAAATACAACTTGAAATGGTGTAATATCAAACTTTGTGTCTACAAAAGATTGATACTTTGTTTTGATAGATAAAAGAGCAAAAAAGAGTTTCACATAAGAATGTATATTGTTAAAAACTGTTGTAATAGTTGTTAAGCTTCTGAGCCAACAAGTTTTTAAACTATTTAAGAAATTTCCATTCCATATCAAATCAAAATACTTTAAAATCTGTTACAGAATTAAATTTTAGACATGAGTTACATTTTAACTTCATTGAAATAAATCTTGTATTTTATAAGACAAATCTTTTCAATATGGATTTGTCCGCTTTTAATTATAAAGTCGGTAAACTAATTTTCTTTTTATTTCTTTGAAAAATAAAACTTTTGTACTCAGCATTGAGAAGTCGCACCATTCGAGCAAATTTTAAAAATGAATAACAGTGTTGTTGCTGTTCTTTGTATATGCAGCCAGTTTGTACATACACACATAAAAAATATATAAATATGGAATTGTTGTTGTTGTTTATTATACCCTTCACCACAGGTGTAAAGGG
The DNA here is from genome assembly GCA_951394005.1 of Protophormia terraenovae. NCBI lineage: Eukaryota > Metazoa > Arthropoda > Insecta > Diptera > Calliphoridae > Protophormia > Protophormia terraenovae. The sequence continues at coordinate 139,913,013 of OX596075.1, forward strand.
TATATATAAGTTTGTCATTCCGTTTGTAATTTCCACAATTTTCGTCGGAGAGCAAAAAAGTTTATGTTTTCGGAATCCTTGTAAGAAGCGATGACGATTGGAGCATGTCCGTCCGTCCGTCCGTCCGTCCGTCCGACCGTCCGTCCGTCCGTCCGTGTGTCGGTTGAAATGGCGTTTATGAAGCCCACCGATAACTGACATATATAATATATATGTCAAACGATCGGAAATGCTTTCGAGAATTTTGCTATTGGAATTCAGCAAGATCGGTTCATACAATGCGGAGATATGTTAAAAAAAACCGGTTTTTAGAACCGGTTTTCCAGTTTCTGAAGCCTCTGTATATTCTAGAGACTTTGTTTTTACAAAGAAGTCTCGGACATTTTTTCTGAATTTTTGTTCTGAAAAAATGAAATAAATCGGTTCAATAATAACTGAGATATCGGACAAAACGCATTTTTTATTTTTTGAAGCCCTGGTTTAAGCTATAGATTTTTATTTTTATACAGATCGGTCACAAATATTTTTATAAAATTTCGGTTTTTTGAATCAGCAGGATCGGTTTATAAATGGCGGAGATATGCTTTAAAAACCGGTTTTTGGAACCGGTTTTTCAGTTTCTGAAGCCTCCACATATTCCAGGTACTTCGAATTTTTAAAGGGGGCTCGGAAATTATTTTCTGAATTTTTGTTCTGAAAAAATGAAATAAATCGGTTCAGTAGTAACTGAGATATCGGGGAAAACGATTTTTTTATTTTTGAAGCCCTTGTTCAAGCTACAAATTTTTATTTTTATATAGATTAGTCATAAATGTTTTTACAAAATTTCGTTTTTTTTAATAAACCAAATTCGTTCATAATCAACAGAGTTATGGCCCAAAAACCAATCTGTTAAGAATATAAATACACACACAAACATGTATATTAAGCATTGTAATGACTATTAGTGACGTTTTTTGTTTTTTGTATAGACAAGTAGTTTAGTTAGAAACAGCAGTCATATAATGAATAACAGTGTTGTTGTTGTTCTTTGTATATGCAGCCAGTTTGTATATACATACATAAAAAAATAAATAAATATGGAATTTTTGTTGTTGTTTATTTTTTAAAAGCAAAGCCTGCTATGATTGTTTTTTTATATATTCAAATTTTCGTAGTTTGAATAAAATTTAGATTTATATATGTGAAAATATGAAAGCATACGTTAAGGCGAAAATTTTATTATTTGTCGGTAATATTGTAATATGATGTCGATAAGATACTAAGATGGTAATATGGTAGTATGGTGAAGGGTATCAAAGATTCGGCACAACCGAATCTTTTTTCAATTTCATTTTTTAAAAGCAAAGCCTGCTATGATTGTTTTTTTTATATATTCAAATTTTCGTAGTTTGAAAAAAATTTAGATTTATATATGTGAAAATATGAAAGCATACGTTAAGGCGAAAATTTTATTATTTGTCGGTAATATGGTAATATGTCGATAAGATAGTAAGATGGTAATATGGTGAAGGGTATCAAAGATTCGGCACAGCCGAATCTTTTTTCAATTTCATTTTTTTATTATTGTTACTTTTATTGCTTATTATATAGGAGTTTAATTGTTACTTTTATTTCTTATTATATAGGAGTTTAATTGTTATAAATTTGTAAAATGCAATTAATTTTATTTTATTGTTTTTTAATTTCAAACCAACATTTTGATTCATCTTATGATTAATTTAATTAATTACTTTTTACTATTATGGTTAATTTATTACTTTTCGTTACTATTAAAATAAATAATCATATCTTATTTAATAATTGTTATTATACTGTATTATATATTTTTAAGTAGAAATTTGTAATCGATTATGGCCAATAGGCTAGGTTACTGATACATTGGAATAAATAAAAAAAAAAAAAAAAATAAAAAATAAATAAATGCCCATATATTAGATCAGGGGTTCTCACAAGATCTTCCTTCGCGACCCACTTGTGACTGCGATTGAAGCGCGACCCACTACAACCTTGACCAATTTAAAAATCATATAAAATGTTATGTAAAGATAAAATAATTTAAAAATAATATTAATAATTGCGACATTGTATTTATTCCATGAGATCTTTGATACCAAAAATACATATCTACACCATTTCCAGTTGTATTTAAGAAATTTCTAATTATATTTCAGAAAATTCCATTTATATTTTAGAAATTTCCATTTATATTTTAGAAATTTCTAATTATATTTCAGAATTTTCTAATTACTCTTCAGAAGTTTCTAATTATATTTCAGAATTTTCTAATTATGCTTCAGAAGTTTCTAATTATATTTCAGAAATTTCTATTTATACTTCGGAAGTTTCTAATTACATTTCAGAAATTCTATTTGTACACCATTTCCAGTTGTATTTAAGAAGTTTCTAATTATATTTTAGAAAATTCTATTTATATTTCAGAAAATTCCATTTATATTTTAGAAATTTCCATTTATATTTTCGAAATTTCTAATTATATTTCAGAATTTTCTAATTATGCTTCAGAAGTTTCTAATTATATTTCAGAAATTTCTATTTATACTTCCGAAATTTCTAATTACATTTCAGAAATTCTATTTGTAGTTCAGAATTTTCTATTTGTAGTTTAGAAAATTCTAAATGTATTTTAGAAATTTTCTATTTGTAGTTCAGAAAATTCTAAATGTAATTAAGAAATTTCTATTTACATTTCAGAATTAAACAAATTCTATTTAAGAAATTTCCATTTGTATTTCAACATTTTCTAAATGTATTTCCGAAATTTCCAATTGTATTTTGGAAAATTAAACATATACTTTCTGTATAAAAGTTCTTAAATACAATTAGAAATTTCTGAAATAGAAATGGAAATTTCGGAAATACATTTAGAAAATGTTGAAATACAAATGGAAATTTCTTAAATAGAATTTATTTAATTCTGAAATGTAAATGGAAATTTCTTAATTACATTTAGAATTTTCTGAACTACAAATAGAAAATTCTGAACTACAAATAGAAATTTCTAAAATCTAATTAGAAACTTCCGAAACACAAATAGAAATTTCTGAAATATAATTAGAAACTTCTGAAGTATAATTAGAATATTCTGAAATATAATTAGAAATTTCGAAAATATAAATGGAAATTTCTAAAATAAAAATGGAATTTTCTAAAATATAAATGGAATTTTCTGAAATATAAATAGAATTTTCTGAAATATAATTAGAAACTTCTGAAATACAACTGGAAATGGTGTAGTTCAGAATTTTCTATTTGTTGTTTACAAAATTCTAAATGTATTTTAGAAATTTTCTATTTGTAGTTCAAAAAATTCTAAATGTAATTAAGAAATTTCCATTTACATTTCAGAATTAAACAAATTTTATTTAAGAAATTTCCATTTGTATTTCAACATTTTCTAAATGTATTTCGGAAATTTCCAATTGTATTTTGGAACATTAAACATATACTTTCTATATAAAAGTTCTTAAATACAATTAGAAATTTCTGAAATAGAAATGAAAATTTCGGAAATACATTTAGAAAATGTTGAAATACAAATGGAAATTTCTTAAATAGAATTTGTTTAATTCTGAAATGTAAATGGAAATTTCTTAATTACATTTAGAATTATCTGAACTACAAATAGAAATTTCTAAAATACATTTAGAATTTTCTAAACTACAAATAGAAAATTCTGAACTACAAATAGAATTTGTGAAATGTAATTAGAAACTTCCGAAGTATAAATAGAAATTTCTGAAATATAATTAGAAACTTGTGAAGCATAATTAGAAAATTCTGAAATATAATTAGAAATTTCTAAAATATAAATGGAAATTTCTAAAATATAAATGGAATTTTCTGAAATATAAATAGAATTTTCTGAAATATAATTAGAAACTTCTGAAATACAACTTGAAATGGTGTAATATCAAACTTTGTGTCTACAAAAGATTGATACTTTGTTTTGATAGATAAAAGAGCAAAAAAGAGTTTCACATAAGAATGTATATTGTTAAAAACTGTTGTAATAGTTGTTAAGCTTCTGAGCCAACAAGTTTTTAAACTATTTAAGAAATTTCCATTCCATATCAAATCAAAATACTTTAAAATCTGTTACAGAATTAAATTTTAGACATGAGTTACATTTTAACTTCATTGAAATAAATCTTGTATTTTATAAGACAAATCTTTTCAATATGGATTTGTCCGCTTTTAATTATAAAGTCGGTAAACTAATTTTCTTTTTATTTCTTTGAAAAATAAAACTTTTGTACTCAGCATTGAGAAGTCGCACCATTCGAGCAAATTTTAAAAATCCTATTCCATAGGATATTATGGTTAAAATTTGCGTAGCTGTGACTTTAGAATGAGTTGGAATAAGTCTCGTTAAAAAATTTAATATGAAATTATGTTTTATACTTTGGCTAATAAGATGTTATATAAGATTAAAAAGACTTAATCTTATTTCTATTATTTAATACAAATATCGTTTACAAAATTTCTATATTTTGTATAATAGGTTTGAATACTGAATAAATTGGCGTCTTTGATAAAAAGTGTTAGTCATAAGACATAAGAAAATAAATATTATTTTTTAACGTTGAGAAAATTACAACTCAAAAACATTTTTATATAAATATTTTAAACAAAAGGAATTCTCAGCAATTTCTTTAACTAGCAATACTTTTGGTCAATCATTGGGAATAAAAGGTATAGTATTTATATATTTTTGAAGCATATGCTATCGCTTTTTATATTTTATACAAATATAGTTTATGAAGGTGAAGGAAGTTCGGAAACATGTTCAAAGACTGGAATATCAATAAATACTTATACATATGCATGTTTATCGGATATCGATTCATCCGTTTTACGTTTGTATACCCAAATATAATGGTTTCAATTCAGTATTTAAGAAGTCTCTCGTTTAATTAGATTCAGTAGGTAAGTAAGTAAACTTCCTTGATGAGTATTGTCTTACTATCAACTTTTTTTATTTAAGGTCGTAAGGAAATTTTATTTTTTGTGGAAGATGTTACCATTAAAAATATGTACCACTTTATACTAAAGATTTCAAAACTTGTTTTACATAAAGGTAAGAATGTTGTAAGTTATATCATTTGCTCTGTTCAAGTAATAGTCAGATTTACAGCTTTAAGTCTGAATTTGTATAAAATTGTCAATTATCAATAAAATTTACACACGTACTTTATTTACAATAACACATTCTTGAGATTTCCTACTATTTGTCTATTTAATTAATCAACCCTTTATTAATACTTGAATAAAATTTCTTTTCAGATATGCATATCTAGAAGCATACCTCGTGATTATACTTCACCTTATAATGCGAAGGATTATTTTAAGATCTTCAATGTGTGTGTTTACATATGATCCATTTTGTATAAAAAATATTTTTATTGTATGTTTTCTTTAATTTATAATAAAATTTATAAAAAAAAAATATTTTAAATTTTATTCACAATAGGGCTTTTGAATATATATAAATAAATATATGGATGTATATTATCATATATTTCCATATACCCTCAATTTTCGGATCCAAACATATATAGAGCTCCATGTATGTAGTATGTATGATCCATACATATTATTTTTAGCTCGGAAGGTAATTTTTAGCACTTTTCCCATGTATTTTATGAAAAATGTAAACATAGCGCGAGTAGCAATACAATAAAGGTATTCACCTCAGAAATTGAAACTTTGCTGGACCCTTGCAAAGTAAGTTGTGCAAAATTTATCATATTTGTTTGTTGTTGTGTTTACAGAAATCGATGCAAATGTTCTACTTTGCAAGGGTCTTGCAAAGTTGCAAATTCAATTCAGAATCTGTATTTTCATCTACATCATTTAAAAATAGACGATTATATAAATCGTATTTCAAAACATTATCTTTACATAGGAATATAATTTTGAATGTTAATTTTTTTTTTCAAATTGTTATACAAAAACTTATGATTTGATCTCCCTCTATTAGAGTTGCAGAATTTTTTGAAAGCTCTTTAATAGATATTTCTAATGGTTGCAAAAATTTTCAAAGAATTTCTAGTGCATCTATTTAAAGATTTGTAAAGGGATTTATACCAAACTCTAACAACGCATAATTAACACATTTGTTGATTTTTAAAAACTGTTCAATAATTTTTGACAAAGTGTTCCTTCCATCTGTGTTTTACGTCGCAAATTAATTGTAGCTCTTTACCTACTTGCTTTTGTATAAAGTTTTGCAGTTCTTTTTTGCTTTTCACTCGATTTATTGAAGAGTTTTACATATTTACGTAATTTTCTAATTACTACTCCGATTTCGCAACAGATTGTTAAAGTATTTTCAATATAGACACCTGCTTCTGTATTTTGGATATCGTCGTAATAATATTCATTTTCCAATGAATTTTCAGTATCTTCATTTTCTTCGCTAATTTGCTTTTTGGTATAAATCGTATCTAATAATGTACACTATGAAAATAAATAAATGAAAACACTGGGTTTTTTAGTGAAAAACCTAAAAAGTACCTTCCATTAAAAAACCGTTTAACCGACAGAAAAAAAAAAACGGCATGTCGAATAATTCGAAAGAAGAAATTATTCGAAATTCAAAAACTGGTTAACCGGTTTCCGGTTTCGGTTTTTGAATACACTAAAAATAACACCAAAAATGTCAATTTTAATATATCTTTTTATCGGATAGATATAGTGATATGATTCTTGCAGTAATATTGTTTAGAATTTTGTAAAAAATCGAGTGATTATTTTCAAAAAATCGAGTGATTATTTTCAAAAAACTTTAGAGTCCATATTGAGGCCACAAACTTAAAAAACACATGTAAGAATGTTTTCTGTAGAGATTTACAAGGACAAACCATTTTTTAATTTTTTTTACATTCAAGTCATAAATGAATTTTTAAAAATATTACATACCCGAGGTGAACAACTTTGGAGGTCTACCCTCTACCCCCGTGACCCGTTAGGAGCTTGTACTCCAAATCAACTCGAAAACACCTCAGCTCTGACCATACGAAATTTTATTTAGGTGTCTGCAACGGTTCACAAGTTACAGAATTATTTAAAAAAATCTGGGATCACTGTGCGACATTTCAAACGCTCTTTTATACATATGAGGAAAATCAAAAAAATTTCGAATTAGTTTGAAACGTACTTTTAACTATTAACCAGTCGAAAGGCAAAACATAGGAAATTCATTTGCTTTATAACAATTATCCGGTTTATTATACGTTGAAAAGTTATGTTTTTATACCCTACACCACCATAGGTGGTGTTTAATTAATTTATACCAATCGGCTTAGAATCACTTTCTGAGTCGATTTAACGATGTCCGTCCGTCTGACCGTCTGTCCGTCCATGTAAACCTTTTAATCAAACTACAGGTCGCAATTTTGAACCAAAATTAATGAAATTTGGTACACGGGTTTCTTATAGTCCAGGGACGATTGGTTATGATCAGTCCATTATTTCACCTAGCCCCCATACAAATGTCCTCCCGGAAAAGGGTTTAACGATCATAAATCCCTTAAATATAGCAATATTTTAATGAAATTTGGCACATATATGTTTCATATGTCTAAATAAGTGTGCCGATTTTTAAAAAGATCGGTCCATAATTAACCATAGCTCCCATATAAACCCCTTTTCAGAAAATTACTTTAACGGGCATAAATCCCATTAAAAATCGGCTTAGAATCACTTTCTGAGTCGATTTAACGATGTCCGTCCGTCCGTCTGACCGTCTGTCCGTCCATGTAAACCTTTTAATCAAACTACAGGTCGCAATTTTGAACCGAAATTAATGAAATTTGGTACACAGGTTTCTTATAGTTCAGGGACGATTGGTTATGATCAGTCCATTATTTCACCTAGCCCCCATAAGGCCCTCTTTCAGGAATCACCCAAAAGTGAATAAATTCATATAAATGTCAGCATCGACGTAATATTCAGTATTCGTATGTTTTATTTTACATTTATGAGTATCGGTCCACATTTGACTCCAAGTCTAATAAAAGACCCCTCCCCGAATTATAATGTAAACAATGGTGTAGGGTATCATATGGTCGGGCTTGACCGACTATATCTTTATCTCTCGTTTTTTATAAAAAATTTGCGCCATTCAGTCAATTTAAATTTAAAGGGCAGAATTGCGAATTATTATCTACAGTTTAATGTATATCTCGTTGATGCCAGGATAAATGGGGATCTTCACAAACTTTCAAATAATTGGCGTAAATATTTGTAAAAGTATTTTTTCGCTACTGAGAATGCATGTTTGTGTAAAAGTCATTATATTTTCAAAATTGAATCGAAAATAAATGACCTACAGCGGCCGAAATAAGTATAAGTTCACCAATAAAATTCAGCAAAAATCGATTGATGAATTTTGATTTTTAGTTTTTTCTTGTGTTTTATATTTTTTAATATTTTTTACTCTATAAAAAATTAAAAATAATTTTGTTTAAATATTTCAAACAAAAACTTTTCAAGAATAATGAAAATTAGGTGCAAAATAAAGATAAGTTCACTAAAGGTATTTTCAGACGATAATATTCAATAATAAGATTTGTCAAAAATTTTAAAATTTAAGTATTTACTTATCGTCTGAATACAAATTGTTTGATTATGAAAAATTACTTATGATTTTTTCGAAAATAACAATGGTATTTTAAATTTTTTTTCAATTGTTCAAAAAGTTTTGATTTTCATATTATATTTCTCATAAACAAAAAATAAAAACAATAAAATATTTTTAAAACAAATATTTAAATCAATATTTCGCCTTAAATTCATCATGAATTTCATAAAGTTAAGAATTTGAAAGGATAATTTTCAATATGTGTTACCGTGTAAACTGCTTTAGGATTTTCTATTGATTTTTTGACATACCGATGAAATACGTTATATTTTACTGTCAAAAAATCTTAATACTAAATATTATCGTCTGAAAATACCTTATACAAAAGCTTAAAAAATTATTATTATTTTTATTTTTTTAAATTTATTTCATCTCCTTTACATTTTATCACATCAAAAATGTTGGATTGAATTGAATTTACCAAGTTTTCCAAAGCTTTTAAAATAATTTTGGACCATACCGTTCCTACTGCGTTTTTATTGCTTTTACGGCTTCATACCGTTCACTATTGGCATACAATTTGCACGCAAAGATTTTCCATAAGTTTTCCATAAAATTTAATAGAAGTCTACAGGCTGGGAAACACAAAATGTTAATGATTTTAGAGAAACTCACTCCCTAAATTGCCAAGAGTTGTTAATGACTGCATTCTCCGGCTGAAAAATTAAGTTTAAATTTTAACTGTTTTCAATTAACGATGTTTTTAGCATTTTCACATTATTTTCTGAATTTATTCTGATTCAAATCCATGCCTGTGTGAGCTTTCCTTTGGGGAAAAAATGCGGCCAATATCATAAAAACACCTCCTCCGAAATTTCTGCTCATACTGACTACTTTTCTTAACGTAAACAATTCTGGATTCCACGGGTACTTGCAAATTATACTTCCTTTCGTCATTAAAAACTATTTCTTTCTTTATTTAATTATTGTGACTCATGTGATTTTTTCGACCAACTCAAACACTATTTTTGTGATCTTATGTTAATGAGGTACGCCATTATTTTTGTAAAAGTAAGATGTTCTGTGCCATACAAAACCTGTTAAACTCTTCTAAACATTACTGGAAATCAAAATTATTTCTAATTTGAGACCAAAATTCTAGTAGATGGTATTTCGATCAACTAATAACCCATTTTTGGTGCAAAGACAACATTGGATCTCGACCGCAACTGTTTTTAATGGTATAATTTTATTATAATTTCACAAAATTATACACAACATAAAAATATCTGCCTTTTATTTTAGTGATTACGTAGTTGGAAAGCGTTTAATCGTTAAAAGTCCAAATTTTTATAGAAAAGAATTTTAATGCAAACTCTTGTAACTATTGTAATGAGAAGAACGTTAACATGTTGACAGATAATTAAATAATAATTTTATAATACTTTTTCTTTTAATCAACCAAGTAAGCCACTTTTATTTAAAGTGAACTTATATTTATTTTGCTCTAAAATCTTTTTTTTTTTTTGTTTGATAATAAGGTCACTTTTTATATAGACCAAGAAGTATTTCTTGAAGAATTTGCTAACTTGTAGAAAGCGGAAACCTCTTCCATTTAAGCAAACCTTTAAAAAATTTTAAAAATGCAAAATTTGGCGATGCCAGATTAAACCAATTAAAACTATTGCTAAAATTACACAGAATTTTTCCAATTCTATTAACTTAATAAAAGATGCAATTATATAAAAATTTCCCCAAAAAATTCCCCAGTATAATTTTAATATCCCCAACAAATTCCCCAAACCTCAAATCAAAATTTTCATCCTTTTCTGCACCAAAAATTCCTCAAATTTGGGTTTAAAACCCCTGCAACACTGTAACTATTGTAATGAGAACTATTGTAATGAGAAGAACGTTAACATGTTGACAGATAATTAAATAATAATTTTATAATACTTTTTCTTTTAATCAACCAAGTAAGCCACTTTTATTTAAAGTGAACTTATATTTATTTTGCTCTAAAATCTTTTTTTTTTTTTTTTTTGTTTGATAATAAGGTCACTTTTTATATAGACCAAGAAGTATTTCTTGAAGAATTTGCTAACTTGTAGAAAGCGGGAACCTCTTCCATTTAAGCAAACCTTTAAAAAATTTTAAAAATGCAAAATTTGGCGATGCCAGATTAAACCAATTAAAACTATTGCTAAAATTACACAGAATTTTTCCAATTCTATTAACTTAATAAAAGATGCAATTATATAAAAATTTCCCCAAAAAATTCCCCAGTATAATTTTAATATCCCCAACAAATTCCCCAAACCTCAAATCAAAATTTTCATCCTTTTCTGCACCAAAAATTCCTCAAATTTGGGGTTAAAACCCCTGCATACATTCACATACATATGTATGTCGTTTGTAAAGAATGACTATAATTATTTTTTGCTGGGTTAGCTATGAAATCATACATATTTTCTCTAATCAAAGTGTGCTATGATGGGAAGAAAATTCATATTATAGCAAACAAACCCTGTATAATCGAAGTGCAAATACTACATCCAAAACCGATTCCAATCCCCCATTAAATGTAAATAAATTATAATTTCTTACTTTAATATCAGTTTTAATATGAATGAAAAAAACATTCGAAAATTTGAGTTTTCTCATTATGGATCAAAATTAGTTTTCAAATCATTCTAGAAATAAATTTATTTTCCAGAGAAAATGTTTTAAAACTTGTGTTTGATATCTCATATTATTCTTAAATTATATACAAATATCAAAAATGTTAGATTAGGTATAATTTTTAAAATACAATAAATTACACATTCATAATGATATTACTCATAAAAAAGTTTAACTTAAAATTAATTTATATAAGCTCTGTTCCAGCATTAGTTATACATTTGCTAAACATTTTATTGTGAAAAATTGCTCTCAGAATTCCTTTTTTTGATTTGATATTTCGTATAATTTTTTTATAAATTTTTTGCGTATTTTTATTTTATTTATTTTCTTTTTTTTTTTTTTGCAAAAAAGACTACTATTATATGGTTGCTATTATTTCACTACATTTCTAAATTATGTTTCATCCATGAAACATCTGGTATTATTACTGTTTGAGAGCAAGCAAATAAAATATATTACAAAAGTTTTTTTAAGCTCTGATGTTTCTGAGGATATCAAAATCAGTCCCTTTTTTAAATTTATCATATTACACATCATATTACATATATTTCAACTGCAAATAGCGTTTGTTCCAAAAACATAGTGCAACATAGTGCTTTTCAGATCTCTACTTAAAAATTATGGAATTGGGGTAATATGGTAAAAATATATTATGGTAAAGTGGGATGTATAATTCTCATTTTTTCCAAATTTTCTGAAAATATAACAAAAAATAATTGAACTAATTGTTCTTAATTCATTGATTTGAACATATATAGGAAAATCTAATAAAACAGATCAAAAGTAGAAATAATTCAGTAAACTCCATAGCGATAAGGCCAAAAATTCCTGGAACCAACATGTATCCTTACATTGGCTGAAACAGAGTGACCTCCTCAAAGTCCGGATCTATCACCAATAGAAATAGCGTGAAATTGAATAAACAAATAAAGTCCCTATAATTTAACCGAACTGATGAACTTAATTATGACTAAGACCTCTACATTTTCCCCATAGATATGCAAAATATATGTATTCACTATGTCAACACGTTTGGTACTAATGTATTAAAATATAGATGACTATTAAAAACCATGTTTACTTATTTATGGAACTCATGTTAAGTTTTATATTGTGAGCAAAAAAAAAAAAAAATCAAAAAATAATCATGAGTTGAGTAAAAAAATAAAAATCAAAAATAATCATTAAAAGTTGAGCGAAAAAATAAAAATAAAAAAATAATGATTATTTGTTGATTTTTATTTTAAAACTCATAATCATTACGGTCCCTGTAAAGTAATGTACTAAGATCTAAACAGTAAAACTAATCGCTTTATTTACCACGTGTATTAAATACGTCACAGAATTAATAGCTAATGTAAAGTTATGATTTGTAAGATTTCTTAGTTTTAATTTTGTTTAAAGTAAATTCAATTTCCTATAAAAAACACAATTTTTAAAACTACCCCTAAAATATACTCTCAGAATTTTTTTATTTTTTGCGTTCTCTCTGCTCAAATTGAAAATTTATTTGTAAACAAACTTGTCCTGTTAAAACTTAACTTTTCTCTCCACCAACTAGCTTAAGTAAAATGATGAAAACAACATGCACTATACATATTTAGATTAGGGGTGAAATAGTGAGTGCAATATTATTGTGTGTAACTCGCCTCTCCTAGTTCTTGTTGTGCTTTCGTCCACTGCATGTATACAACACTATAATACATAAAATTGTCAACACACCTCAAAATCAATAGAAACGTTCAACGATAAACATAGTATATGTTTAAAAAACATATAACATAAAGTATTTTATTAGATTTTATTATAAAAAAAATCAGATAAATATTTCAAATATAATTACTTTTAAAAAAACAAAAAATAAAACAAAAAACAAACAATCCTGTGTTCTATACATTAAGAAATTAAAAAAAAAAACATAACTTAAATAACTCAACAGAATAAAAAATATATATATATATATTTTTTTAAGTACGCCCTTTACTACATAATTCTAAATTAATGAAATATAAAATGGGTTTTACATTTTCTATTTTTCAGATTACCATCCGATGAAATCAAGGTCAAAGTTGACACCTACAGGCAAAAATTAATGGGACAAGGAAAAACGGATTTACCTAAAGATGAGTTTGGTAGAATAGCGTAAGTATATGTATATGGTTTATTTAAAGTTGTAATTTTAATTGTTATTATTTTTATTTTCTGCGAAAAAGTATATTGTTGTCTGGTTATGTAATTCTTAAGGATATAACTAAAATTTTATGTTTTATTACTTAATGTGAGAAAATACGTAAAAATTTCGACTTAGGTTAAAAATATAAAATATATTAAAATTTCGTATAATTACGGTTTAAAAAGAGTTGGTACTGAAATAATCAATATTTTTCAGTTTAACAGTTTGCAAGTATACTTGATACTTTAATTGCGGGGCTTCTTAATTCCATTATATAAATATATATGTATATTATGGTGGCCCTTTTTTGTATGGACGAAAATAAAATACCTTTTTCAGTCTCACCCCCTAGAAATGTTCGAACACCCTAAAAACCATATAATACAAAGTTTTAGATTCATTGGAACAAATTTAGAGGTGGCTCAAAGCGATTGAAATATTAAAAATTTTAGTTTTTTTATTCTGTCCAACCATAAATTATTCATTAGAACTTAAATTTTCCTCGTTTTCATCTTTTTGGATTCCTCAGTTTATTACGTTTCTAAAATGTCCAAAATGAATAAAATTGAACGATTGTTAATATCATAGTTATTAATTATATAAATATATATCTATATTAGGATGGCCCTTTTTTGTATGGACGAAAATAAAATATCTTTTTCAGTCTCACCCCCTAGAAATGTTCGAATACCCTAAAAACCATATAATACAAAGTATTAGATTGATTGGAACAAATTTAGAGGTGGCTCAAAGCGATTGAAATATTAAAAATTTTAGTTTTTTTATTCTGTCCAACCATAAATTATTCATTAGAACTTAAATTTTCTTCGTTTTCATCTTTTTGGATTCCTCAGTTTATGCGTTTATAAAATGTCCAAAATGAATAAAATTGAACAATTGATAATATCATAGTTATTAAAATCAATTTACCTTAAACGCGTAATTTTCGACCAAATACACCCCAGTAAAATAAGATTTCATCCAAAACTTTAGGGAGAGAAACGAAATCCGGCATATAGTTTTGTTTTGGTATCTTATACATCATGACAAAATTTTTCGGTAAACACTTGTAATCTGCGTAAGATATTCACGATCAAAATTCACAAAAATCTCTTGTTTTTCATATATCTGACCTACGTAATTTTTGCTATTACAACAATTTTGGATAATAAAATTATTTGCAGGATATATAAAACGTCAATAGGGAACTACATGCCAAGTTTCGTTTCTATCCTTCAAATTCTGGTTGAAATCTTATTTTTCGGGTCTATTTGCCCGAAAATTACGTATTTTACGGTAATTTTATTTTAATAACTATTATGTTATTGGTTACCCAATCTTAAGAATTTAAGAATGTGATCGCTTTGAGCCACCTGTAAATTTTCTTCAATCAGTTCAAAACTAGGCATATCTTAGTTTTTGGACTATTCAAACATTTTCAGGGGGTGAGAACAAATATCTGGACACTTTTTGTAATGAGGGCCACCCTAATGTATATACATATTTATATTATTTTTTTTTAAATTTTACGTGCAAAGTTTTATAAAAATCGAAGAACACTTGGTAAATTTTTGGGCGTTCTTTCATGGAATGGAAGGTATATTTTTTTTGAAATTATTAAAAAAAAAACTATTTCAATTAAGGTACAAATGTTCTATACAAATATGTATTATGAACTTTTGCCGACTACATCTTCTATTATTTATGTTATTAGTCTTAGAAAACAAGGGTTCCACCTTAGAATTAGATAGAGGGAAGCGAATTTTAGCTTATAACTTCGTCTTGGCGTCTTATATAAAAAAGTCACCGCTTTTTAAACGGCATTAGAAAAGATTTTATTCTTGTTTTTTAAACTTTTCATTTATTTTTGACCCATACTTTGTAAGAAATATAAATATAGTAATAGAAAAAAATATGTTTTCTAATAAAGTATGGGTCAAAAATGGCTGAAAAGTTCAAAAAATATGAAATTGAGTTTTTTTCATTAATATCTTAAACAATTTGCTATGAATATGAATGTATATATACTTTTCAAAAAAAGTAAGGAGGTCTCTTGTAAAGGCATTTAAAAAACTTAAATTGGTTTCAATGATGAAAATTATTGTGTTCCAGACCTCATCAGTTAATTAACATATTCCATCGCATATATAAATCTCTTAGCAATATATTGATTTGTTAAGCGTGACTTATTTCCAGGCTTTTACGCCTGGTTGAGTGGATATTAGAAGTTCCGCATATTCTGAGGAAAGAAGTTAAAATTTTCAACTGTTAAGCGATAGCTAGGATATATTGCTAGGTCCTCTTAGAGGAAAAAAAGCTACTTTTTTTCGTACAAAATTTTAATTTTTTTGTATTTTTTTAAAACGTACTACACCATCAAATTTTTAAATTGTCTATTATTCTAGTATTTCTACTTTTTTAATAGTAATAAATAACTTTAATATGTCAAATGTTATAATGATTGCTTTTCACTATTTTTATGTTTTTTTTTTTTTTCTAAATTCTTAAATTCTGAAGCTAAAGCACCAAAATTGTAAATCCTTAATAAATGTTCAGAATTTTAATTTGGCTACTTGAATTCGTGCTTTTAAAATATTACGAGCGTAAGTGTATAACTTGTTTTTTTGTTTTGAAAAATTTAGTTATTTTATAATATCTCATTTTTAACTTTTAAAAATATTTGTTAAACAAATTAAACATAATTGATAGAATCTTAACTAATTTGTGCTTTAATAACATTTTGTTTCAACTTAAAATCTTAAAGCGTTAAAGAGATATATTGATTTAGTAATGGGAATGCTTGTGTACAAGTTGTTTTTTGTTCACTGTGTATTAATAAAATTTGAATAAAATTTTTTTAAATCAAAATTTCTAAATCAGCAAATTTTCAGTTGTAAGGCCGTTAAATGAGACATCTTGTAAATTTAACTGCGAGAACTGCTCTCAGAGAGTGTTTTGAAAAATTTAGTTATTTTATAATATCTCATTTTTAACTTTTAAAAATATTTGTTAAACAAATTAAACATAATTGATAGAATCTTAACTAATTTGTGCTTTAATAACATTTTGTTTCAACTTAAAATCTTAAAGCGTTAAAGAGATATATTGATTTAGTAATGGGAATGCTTGTGTACAAGTTGTTTTTTGTTCACTGTGTATTAATAAAATTTGAATAAAATTTTTTTAAATCAAAATTTCTAAATCAGCAAATTTTCAGTTGTAAGGCCGTTAAATGAGACATCTTGTAAATTTAACAGCGAGAACTGCTCTCAGAGAGTGCCTAGTTTATATAATTTATATTATTAAACATGCAATACATGTATTACATTAATAAGCTTTTAAAAAGCAACCACCATGTGAAAAAATTTAGAAGAAAGTGTCAAAATCAAGGAGAATTTCTTGGTATACTATTTATTATGTACTTTTATTTTGTGAACTCCTTTAAAACACCAAAAATGAGAACTCGAAAGTATGGTGAATTTGAAAAATATACATATTTGTCTAGTAGATATAAAAAATTTCTGCAAAATTGTATGTAGTTATAATAAGTCTTCCAAAAGCTGAGGACGAAAGGCTAGATAATTAAGAAATAACATTAATTTAATTTAAAAAATAATAATTAATGAATAATAACAATAAAAACGTAGTGTTTGCCTAAACAATTTCTAAGAATAATATGAATAAAAATATTTTTTATATACAGTACTTTCAAGTAACAAAAATAAAACCATTAGTATAAATCTATGAAAAATCAATAATTAGCATAAAAACTGTTTTGTTAAAGAGTCTCATTCAAATATTGCAGTAATTTTTAATAAAATAATAAAAATAAAATAAAAAGTAGTAATTTGTAAATGTAAAAAATTCGTTTTAAAATAAATTCGTATTAAAAAGTATTCGGAAACATATTTCTTCTGAGAACTAAACACCACCCCCGTACGTTTTATTATGGTACAAAAGTGTATTTAATATCTGTATATGTGTAAACAACCCCTAAACTAAACTTTATATTAAACGGTGGAAAAAGAAAAAAATAAATAAATAAAAAGTGTATTAGTTAAATTGTTGTAGAAAATAATTTTGACTACTTCACCGAAATAATTACTGCGGACTAAAAAATTCGCACTAATATACAGAAAACAATGTTGAGCAACAACTCCTAACATGTATTTAAGCAAACAAATCACTGAAGAAGTCTTCTAATATTTCAAACCAACGATCAACAAAAACAAAAAAAAAAAAAAAATAATAAATAAAATAAATAAAAAGAGCAACAACAAATAAAAAAATATTTATATACATACTAATAAAAGTAAATTATTAAAAATATAATAAAGATCCTTAAATTTATTTCAATATTAAAATTTTCGTATTAAAAAGTATTCGGAAACATATTTCTTCTGAGAACTAAACAACACCACCACCGTACCTTTCAATATGGTACAAAAGTGTATTTAATATCGATATATGTGTAAACAACCCTTAAAGTTAACTTTCTATTAAACGGTGAAAAAAATAAAATAAAGAATATTAGTTAAATTGTTGTGAAAAATAATTTTGATTACTACAGTGAAAAAATTACTGCCGGCTAAAAAATTCGCACTAATATACAGAAAACTATGTTGAGCAATAACTCCTGACATGTATTTAAGCAAATCACTGAAGAAGTCTTCCAATACTTCAAACCAATGATCAACAAAAACAAAACAAACAAAAAATATTTATATGCGCACTTATTAAAAGTAAATCATTAAAAATATAATAAAGATCCTTAAATTAATTTGAATACTAAAATATTTTGAACATGTTTACACCGAGGAATAAAAAACATCATTCTTATGTGATGATATGACAGTTTACCTACCAATACTTTATTTGTATTTTTCTCTACTGTCAAAAATGTATTGTGGATTAGGTGAAATTAAGAAGTGTGAAATTAATAGAGCAAAAACTAAAACAGATAAAAAAAGTAAAAATATGGTTTATACAATAAACTTTAGGAAGAATTGTATTTTTCTTAAAATGTTTCGCAAAAACGTACAAAAATTAAACTATTTGGCAGTAAGTGTAACAGCCGTCAATGCAAACTTCATTGTTGAAAAAATAAAAAGATAATTTAAAATAACAGATAATGTTGTATAATCCTCTTTTGTTTCTAAATCAAGATTTAAATTAAAAAATTAAAAAATTTAAATCTAATATATAATAAAAAATAAGTTGATTAAAAATCTATTTAACTTTAAAGAAATCATAACAATGTCTACCCATCTGTAAAATTAAAAACATGTTTTGTAATATATTAGAAAAACTATGTGAACATAACAAATGAAATCTTATTAAAAACATAAATCAATATATAATGCCAATATAATGTAATAAACAAATAATTACAACTTTATCAAGTCTTCCAAAATGTATTTAAAGTACATAAAAATAAACATACTATAATATAAAAATAATAATAGTTCAACGTCTTCCATATTAAGTAACTATAAAAAATAAAATTAACAAAAATTATGCAAACACAATAATAATGAAAAAAAGTTGAACACAACGAATGAAATCTTATTAAAGACAAAAAGAAATATAATTATAATGTAATAAAAAATATGTCAAAATTTATCAAAAGTCTTCCAAAAAGTATTTAAAATACTTAAAAATAAATATACTATGAAATAAAAAAATAATAATTCAACTTCTTCCATATTAACTAAGAAATACAAAAAATAAGTAAATTAATAACACAATAAAATTTTACAACATATTTATAAACTCCGAAAAATAAATAACTTTAATATTAACTTTAAGAAATAAAAAAAAAAACAAGTAAATAAATAACACAATAAAATTTTACAACATATTTATAAACTCCGAAAAATAAATAACTTTTAACGTTTATAAACTAAAAAATAAATATATTATAGTAGTAACATTTTTGGAAACATCCATATATATTTTTCTTTTAACCAGAAAACAAAGAATGTAATAATTCTCTGTTAAAATAAACACAAAATAACTAGTATATTTTTATATAGTAAAAACTAAAATTTTTTCAATAAAATATGAAAACATTTAATGTTAAAAATGTATTGTAATAAAAAGGTTTTCATAAAAAAAATTGCGTAAATAAATTGTGTAAAATATAAAGTAATTAAAACAAAAAAATTAATAAGTAATTAAAAAATAATTGCAATACATAATACTAAAATTCGTAATCTAAAGCAAAAACATGTTATCATCTTCCATACAACAACATAAGTTACAATCTTTCACCACCCACAATCATCATATTTCAGTGAAATCTAAAAGACGTCGAAAAAGACGTAAAAAATTACAAAAAAATATAAATAATGAAGCCAGTGTCTCCTCATTGTCCACCACAACAACTACCCAAGTTGTGAAACACAAGACGTTAGCGAAAACTAAACAATATTTCCAGCATGATAATCGTTTGAGAGAAAAGGAAACCAAAATAAAAAAAACTTTATTTTCTTGTTCAAGTCTCTCTTCCACTTTCAACAAATACACCACAGAAAGTGAAATACTCTATAATGAAGTAGCAAAAAAATTTAAACCCTTAAATCCAAAAAAAATTAAAGAAAACTCACTAAAGAGTACGAATGCTGTTTTAAAATATCATACTCAGAAAAAAGTAAATGTATCCCAGAAGAAAAATTTAAAAAAGAAGCATTTGACTTTTAAGGCAACACTTAACAATCCTAACATAAACGAAATTCCGTTTCATACTCCTAAACAACCACAATATTGCTTATGTTCTTGTCAATACAAACAAATCAAATGTTATAACAATTCTAATAATTTGTGTTCGGAAACTGCTGTTATTTGTAATAGAAATAAAAAGATTTCATCACGCACATTGGCGACCAATACTGCTTCTACAACCGGCATAACAAATTTTACAAACCCTTTGCCGATAATTGAATCTAATTTACCAAAAATAATTGAACTGTTACAAAATCATACGCCCTCAATGCTTTTGGAAACTTTGATAAATAATTCAAAGTTATTAGAAAATAACAAAGGCAACGAATTAGAAAGGTATATAAAAAACACATTACATAATTAGAAAAAAATAAAAAATTGATAGTTGTATTTAATAAATAAAATATAAGTTTAAAAAATGTTAAAATATAAAATTTTGAACATTCTATATATAAAGAATTTCATACATATTTTATTGTCAACATGTGCTATATGTATACACATCTGCTCTAAATACTAAAAAATTCTTCAGAAATACTCACATTATTTTTCTTTTAGTAAACAACTTGATCTGGCAATGATAATTCAATACATTTCGCGCAAAATGCCTTATCGAAAAAAAAAAAAAAAAAAAAAAAAAAAACGATAGAAACTCATAAAATAACCCCAGAAACGGAAAGGAGGATTATTGTATTGGGAAAAAAGGACCCCTTCATTTGTTTGAAGCCTATTTCCGCTAAAATTTTTAATGAAGTAGGTCCGCAAACAGTTTGGCTTCGTCTTGTCCAAAACAAATTTCCGGAAGAAATTGCCAGAAAAGTTCCATCAATGCGTATAAAAAATTTTAAGATACTGTTAAAACTCCGAATGTGAACGCGGAAATTTTCTGGCGAAATGAAAATTAATTTGTTAGGAAATAACTTCCGAAGAAGTGTCCGCCGCACTGTAGGGAAAAATTCCATGTTTAATTCACAAATATTTTTTTTTTATTTTATTTTTTTACGTTTTTTTTTTTTTGTATATTGAATTTGTCTTATTTTAGACCTCACAATATGTATTAAAATCTTAAAAATTAAATATTAAACACTATTCTCTATTCGATAGAGATCGAATAGTGTTTAATTTACAAATATGACTGTTTCAGAGTATAATATAAAGCTTTTAATTGAATTCAAATGGTCCTATTTATCATATTGATAAATACAATAAATGCATATAAGTACTGGGATATATTGGGATATTGCACAAAATGAAGAAGAACTCTTTGTGGACCTATTCCATCAAAAATTTCAGCTAAAATAGCATTCAGAGAATTGAAGGGGTACTTTTTTTACCTATAAAATAATCCTTCTATCCGATTTTGGGGTTGTTTTATGAGGTATATTACAAGTTTCAATCATTTGATTTTTATGTAAAGCATTTTGTAGAAAACGTAGATATTTGCAATTTCAAGCAACGACTTTCCATTTTTCTTTTGGTTTGAACAATTCTTCTCTCCTATTTGGTACAATGGTTATTTTATCCAATTTCTATGTAAGAATGCTATTTCTTTATAATATTTTTAACCTAAATGCAACCAGCGTTACCGTTAAGTATTTTCAAAAAGTGTCACAAAAAGGGGATTTTTTCTATAAAAGTCGCATAAAAAGGGGCCAACTAGTTTTTAACAAAAAATAAAAACATAACTTTTTTATGGAAAACATTTTTTTTCTTAAAAAATCTTTAATTATTACAGAACATATTAATCAATTGTTTACAAGATGAGAAAATATTTCATAAATATATTATATATATTATAAAACAAAAAAGTATATTTTTTCAAAATGATATTTAATATAAAAAATATAAAAAAATTTTTTTGTACATGTAATTATGTGTTTATTTTTATTATTTCTAAATTGCTTTAAAATTATTTGTGTTTAATTCACACATTAAATTTATGTAAATTACAGTGTCTCATGAAAAAAAAGTTGCAAATGTACCCCCCCTAGAAATGAAGACTACTATGTTCTTATATGATTCCCAAAATATTACATCTCAATGTTTAAATTTACGTGAGCTGGACCATTTTTAAAACACATTTAAAATTACGTATTTCTTTCAATATCATTATCAAAATTTTAGTTATAAGAAAATTTAATTCAAATTATAATAGAGGCATACTACGATCTTGAATATTAATTTAAATCATTAACGTTTTTTGTCATATTTTCTTTATTGAAACATGTCATTTTATATATATTTCGGACATTTTTCAACATTTATTGGATTTTAATGTACCATTGGAATGGTCTACCCTGGCACTATTGAAGATTACACATTATTAACCCTTTAAGAGCAAGAGGGTCAATTTTATGTATTTAGTTCCCAAAAGGTTAAATTAGCAATTTTTGCAAATAAGCCCCATGGAAGTACTTATTACACTTAAATATTGATAAATTTATGAAAAGCATAATAAGTTCATGGAAAACCACGATAATAATCGAATAAAAAGGAGTTTTTGAAACTTAGCCCCTATTTGCACGAGTTTAAAGATTTTTTGATCAATTTATGCGTGAATGAAAACAAATTTTAAAATATTTTTTGCTCAATATGTATTAGACGTCGTTTTTCTATCATATTTTGTAATTTTTTGACAAAAAGTTAAAAATTGTGTATGCTGTTGATCGAAAACCATATTTTTGGAGGTATTTTAAAAATGGTCCAGCTCACGTAAATGATATAATTGAACTGAAATATTTTGGGAATTTATTTAAAACATATCAATCTTTAATTTTAGGGAGGTACATTTTTTTTGTGCTTTGAGTTTAAATGGCGTGGCATTCAGCTATCATATTGCCAGGATGTACATCCAACAGAAGCCTCTCTCGCAAATCATCCACTCGATCTATACCTTCATATAGAATTGAATTCAGCTCCCTGAAATTAATGGTCTCCACCATCCTTTGAGTTTTATCTTGTACACCACCAATCATCAAATATAAAAGTTATATCAATTCGGGTTTTATATGGTACTCCACCAAAATTCCATCCTTCAAAAGTTAGGTTTATAATGGTCTACATTTTTGGTGTCCAGGTATTTGTCGTATTATATTTCAAATATGGGGCAAAGGAGTTGAGCAAAAAAATAAAAATCAAAAATAATCATTAAAAGTTGAGCAAAAAAATAAAAATCAAAAAATAATGATTATGAGTTGAGCAAAAAAATAAAAATCAAAAATAATCATTAATATTGATTTTTTTTCATAAAAAATCATTCCGGATTCCGATAGAACATGTTCTGAAGATTACATTTCTGTATTTAACATTTTTATCCGGTTGTTCCTTGTATCATGTTCTGAAGATTACATTTCTGTATTTAACATTTTTATCCGGTTGTTCCTTGTATCTGATTTTTTTCTTTAAAATTTCAAGAATATAATGATTATTTTCTGTCCATGCTTAAAATGATTTTCAACAGAAAATAAAAACTTTTATAAATTAATTTTTATTTATTTTTTTAACATAAATTTAAACAAATATGAATTGTAAGTATTTGTGTAATATTTGACTACATATATATTTTTTTTTTTACTTTTCGTAAACTTTGATTTTTTATATTTTGATTTTCTTTGTTTACATTTGTAAACAAATGATCATATGTTTTTTTCAACATATATTGCAAGATTTTTAAAGTAAACGAACGCGATTTAGCAACTTCCAGCAACATTTTGTGATAATTATATCAGGTACGCGAACACAGCTATTATGTTCTCAATTTTATTTACCCTGAAAAGTCAGTCACACATAAAACAAAATAAAATGTAAAAAACTCAAAACAAAACATCAAAAATAAAAAAGGTTTTTTCAAACTAAAAACGACCATATGATACCCTACACCATACTAACGTTCACATGTATTTATGAACTTTTGGGTGATTCTTGAAATTGTGTCTTATATGGGAGCTATGGTATTTATGCACTTTTGGGTGATTCCTGAAATTGGGTCTTGTATGGGAGCTATGGTAAATTATGAACCAATCTTCATAAAATTTTGCACTGTCATAATAAAATTGTTTGTCGATTAATTTTATACAAATATATAAATTTTATTTAAAAGCAAATATCCATTAAACTTTATTGTAAAATTTAAAAAAAGGCTGCTGATGGAATTATTTATTTTTGCAAAAAAAGAAAAATTTCAAGAAAAAACAAATTGTTTTATATTTCTTTTATTTTTAATTTTTATTCTTTTGTTTTTCAGTTTTCTGACTTAACAAGAATTTCAAATGACAACGCTCCCAAATGATTCTACCTTCTGTAGTTATATCATGGGAACAAATATAAAAATAAAAATATAAAATGTTTTATTTGAAATCCTTTATGAAATAAAAACTCCACTTTGGCCACGTTTTGTGTTCAAAGAGATATTTAGTAATCAATATTAGCATCTAGTGTTTGAAATCTTAAAACTAAATGTAAATATTCAAAGTATTTTTTGTTATTATTTTATAATATTTTTTAAACGTCGAAAATTAATATACGTTTGTCAAAAATTCTACTAGCCTTATGAGCTAGTAAATAAAATTTACTAAGAAACATAATTTTCTATCGTTTCACACATGCCTTAAAACAATTTTTTTTTGTATTATTTTTGACTTAAAACTCATTGAATTATAGCCAACTGGCGAATTTTGGTACTGAATTAGTAAAAATTCAAATCAAACTAGGAATAAAAGATGTTTTATAATTAAAAACGTTTGTTTACTACTGTTGCTTTCGACTCTGATCTGTTTATAAGTATATTTTATATTGGTAACTGAAATTTGTAATACCAAAATTAATGTGACCAAAATGGAAGTATTTATTATGTACTCAATTTAAAAATAATTAATATAAACTAAATTATTAAGAGCAAAATCTAAAATTTATTATATGTTTGTATGATGTGTATATCGTCACTTAAAAAGGTCATAACCATACTTTATATTTTTTTTATAGCTGGAGCAAAAACATTAAAATGCCGTAATCACAATTTTTCATTTTTTACTTTAAAATTAACCAATTAAGTAACATTTTTCAATCGTTCACTTAAAACAAAAATAAATAAAACTTAAAACACTTAAGAGTTTTTCTTAAATTCAACTAATTTTTCTACTGTTTCGTTTATGAAATTGATGTTACGGCCTTTTGACTTTTGTTAATATTGATGTAATTTTTTAAGATATGAATATTGAGCGATTCCATGTCAAAACGGACTTGACATCTCCGATGTCTATGAAATTCACTACAGATATTGGCGATTGGAAGTGTTTCTCAAATCATAAAATTTTAGACTCATGTCCCTTTCCGGTCAAAAAAATATGACGGTTTAAAAAATTAAAAAAAGATAATAATTTTACAAACGTGTACTTGTTTAATTGCTAATAATTTCTAAACTATAACTGGTAGATATATAGTTTTTGTTTCATATTAAAGACAAAAATATTACTTTTACAACGATATTTATAAAATATATTTACATCAAAAGTTCAAAGTTAGATATATAATTATCAAATCATTATATTTCAAAAAACGGTATTTTTAAAATTCTAAAAGAAATATATAATGTTGACGTAACTCTTCTTTCTACACAAGTTAAATTTCAAGTTGGAATCTCATTTAGTTTAGAAGTTATGGACCAAAAAAAAAATCTAATTACTTATAACTTCTAAACTATACACAATAATATTTTAGTTTTAGTATAATTTAAAGATTAAGATGTTGCCTTATAACTTATAAAATTTAAATCTTTATACCTTCAAAACTTATATTTTTAAACTCTTAAAAAATTATATAATGTTAAGGCAACTCTTATTCATACACGTGCAAAATTTCACATTGTACACTCATTTAGTTTAGAAGTTATGCAACAAAAAATAAACCAATGTAAAATTTTGTATATAAAATGTATTTTTTTTTTTAATAAAAAAGTATTTTAAATTCATTTTTGTAAATATTTTGAATTTCTACATACAAAAAATTGATTTTTATCATATTTTGCATCATAATCCTAAACGAAAAGAGGTTCCAACTTGAATTTTGGATCGATTATAAAACAGAGTTAAATTATCAATATACCATTTTTTAAGAATTTTAAAATACCGTTTTCGAGATATTCAGCTTTGATTATTATTTATAGATTTTGACCTTTGAACTTTCGAAGTAAATAAATTTTATACACGTCGTTAAAAAAAACACTGAAATTTTTAGTTGTTACGGCCTTTTGGATATTAGGTGGCGTTTTTTATATATATTTAATTATTATTAAAATTAATTTAATTTTTAAATATTAAAATTTTTTTGCAGGGTTCGCGATACTCACCAAATAGCCGAAGCTCAACAAGAGAAAAACGCAAAATTACGTGAAGCTTTTAATATTTCCGAATATTTTGTTGAAGGCTCTAGTTTTGATACGGATCGTAAAGCTAAAGAAGAATTGGCCAAAAGTTTGGCTTTACAAAAAGAACTGGACGCCCAACGAGAGCAAGCAGCCGCCGCGGCGGCAAAAGAATCATCTAAACGTTATGCATTGGTACGTACGCCGTCAATTGAGCGCGATGTTTCCTCGGGTGGTATAGGCGGTGGTGGTAATAATGATGATCACACCATTAAAAAGAAAAAAAAGAAAAGAACACGTGAAAGGTAAATTTCCTAAAAAATATGTATATTGTTTAAGTATAAATAAGAGCAGCGACGTTACTCAATAAATTTAAAGTTACAATACTTTTTTCGTTAATCTAGTGTTAAGGCCGGGTTAGTTGGCTGTTTATGTGATGTTGATGTCCCGTTTATTTACGGGACAATTATCTAAAATTAATAACGTGACATATGTTTTTGACATTTGTTAGCAAAAACACAGAGTTACCAGAAATTATTTACTAGAATGCAGCTCTGACTGAAATTAAACATGCCAAATATTTATCTATTTAATTGTTTGTGTATTTAATTATTTTTGTTTATTTATTTCTATATTTATTTAATGGGTTTTCCTTTTTATTTCGTTAAGCATTTGTTTATTTGTAAGAAAAAAGTTATTGTTTGGCAACACTGCTAACAACTGTCACGGAACAACGCAAGAAAATTCTGTTTTCAACAGAATCAGACATCACATCACATCAACGTCAAGTTTTTATAATTGTTAGCATTACAATACATGCAATATAAACGATCAGCTGTTTCCTTCGCGGGAGGAAATGTCACATAAACAACCAACTAATTCACGCTCTAGAATACATTACGTACCATTTTTTTTAATTGGTATTTATATCTATAATTTTATGAATTCGAAATGATTGAATGAGGCATGTCACAGAAATTTTTTAAAAGTAACTTTTTCATTGTGTTCACTTATCAAAAGTTGCGTTTTTAACCACTTATTGCTACAGCGGTCGAAATAAATATAAGTTCACTTTATAAAATTTTGGTTTTTAACAAAGAAGCGGGTATATATGATCTTTTTTAGTTCGGCATAATGCTGTGGCGAATTCTGTAATATATAGGCATGTCACAGAAATTTTTTTAAAATAACTTTTTCATTGTGTTCACTTATCAAAAGTTGCGTTTTTAACCACTTATTGCTACAGCGGTCGAAATAAATATAAGTTCACTTTATTTCAATGAAACTCGGTACGAAGGAGTTTTATTTAAGTGCCAATCCTTGTGCCAAATTTCATCAGGATCGGTCCATCATTGACCATAGCTCCCATATAAATGGTCGTTCTTGACCGACTATAGTTTCTCTCTCGTTTTTTTATAATTTAGTATCCAAGCATAGGAAAATTATCGTTTTTCTGTTCTTGTTTAGTTTTAGAGCGAAATAAATATAAGTTCACTTTAAAAAGAAGTGGTTTACTTGGTAGATTAAAAGAAAAAGTATTATATAATTATTATTTAATTATCTGCCAACATTAAAATTCTTTTCAATAAACGTTATTCTCAAATAATTCGTGGAAAACAGTTGTCCGCAGAAAAACAAGGAACAAATTTTTGCTTTTAACGATTAAACGCTTTCCACCTGCGCAATCACTAAAATAAAAGGCAGATCTTTTTATGTTGTGTATAATTTTTTTAATTAAATTGAAATGTTGTCTCTGCACCAAAAAACGGGTTATTAGTAGATCGAAATACCATCTAGTAGAATTTGGGCCCCAAATTAAGAGTTAGTTTTGATTTCCAGTAATGCTTAGAAGAGTTTAACAGGTTTTGTAGAGCTCAGAACACCTTACTTCTACAAAAATAATAGCGTACCGCATTAACATAAGATCACAAAAATAGGCCTTTGAGTTGGTCGAAAAAATCACATAACAATGTAGTCATTCACAACTCCAGGCAATTACGGAGTCAGTTTCTCTAAAATCATTAACATTTTGTGTTTCCCAGTCCGTAGACTTCTCCTAAATTTTACGGAAAACTTGGGAAATCTTTTCGTGCAAATTGTATGCCAATAGTGAACGGTATGAAGCCGTAACAACAATAAAAACTCAGTAGTAACGGTATGGTCCAAAATTCTTTTAAAATATTTTTGATGTGATAAAATGTAAAGCAGATGAAATAAATTACAAATTCTTAAAAAAATAATAATAATTAATATTTTTTTAAGCTTTTCTTTAGTGAACTTATCTTTATTTCGCACTTCATTTTTATTATTCTTGAAAATTTTTTGTTTAAAATATTTAAACAAAATTACTTTTAATTTTTTTTTTTAAGTAAATATCATAGAATAGAACTAGAAGTTTATGTGAGAGCTACCCTATACTAAATCTTCAAAAAATTTACTCATTTTTTTGAAAATACAAAAACAAAATATATGTGACTACATGTATTTTGTTTTTGCATGAAATAGGTTTCTGACAATTGAATTAGGTTTTTTTCTCTCACATAAATATCTAGTTGTTAATCTATGGTAAATATTATTAAAAAATATAAAACAAAAGAAAAAATTAAAAACAAAAATTCAACAATCGACTTGCTTGGGCTCTGGATTTTCTAATGTCAAAATGTTCATGTTTGCAATTTATGTTTACATTGTTTTTCCTGTTAGATTAGAAAATACGTTAGATCTGACAACGGAATAATAAAATATAATTTTTTTAAGGTTTTATGTTCTCAGACAATTTTTTATACAAGGGCTATTTCTGTATCCTAGTTACTTAAAAAATGTCTTCGTCAAAAAAATAATTTTACAATAAAAAATTTTCATGCATTGATATTTTAGAACTTTCGATGTAGATCAATTGAAAAATAATATATTCTTAACTCTAATTGACATTCTAGTATCGCAGGTATGCGGAATCTAAACATGGATGCTTTTGATTCCAAAATAAATTTTATGAAAGCCTTCTAAAAACGGTTGTTTTTCTTAAAAACACTAATGCTGTGCATGCACTGATTACTCTGTGTGTAATTTTTTTAGTCATGGAAATACACCACTACGTGATAAAAGACAAAAAAAAAAAGACTCGTGTCTTCCAGTTTTGCCCAAAGTAATGCACTTTTTTATGGGCCCCCAAAGAATTGGGGCCTTGGTGTCATTTTTGCAAAAAAGCCCATATCTTGCAAACCGTTCGGAATATTGATTTAAGTTGTAGCTCTTGTCATAACGAACAAAAATTGTGAACATATAAAATCAAAAAAACTTCATGATCAAAATCGCAAAAAAACTTTAAAAAATCGATTTTTTTACCTTTCATCCCCTGTTCAGGTCCATAGGTAGCAAACCGTTCAAAATTCAAGGAAACAATCAACTACAAAAATGTACCTAAGATCTTAATAAACAACTTTAGAGAACATATGAAGTTCCTAGGTAGCAATTCTTTAGGTAGTGCTAAAGTAGCCGCAAAAGTGAAAAATTTCGAATTTTTTAAAGTTTTTTGCAGTTTTGATCTTGAAATGCACTATTCCAAAGTTTAATCGAGTCGATTTAGATTAACGAAAAAGTTACAATTCGACGAATCGACGACAGTGATTTTAAAGCGAGTAATATAGACGATTTACTAATGAATGCCATATTTCGAAAACCGCGAAAGTTAAAAGTCTTTAAATGATTTTTTCTTATTAGTTGTGTTATGATTTCAAAAATGTTTACTCGTAAATTAATTGTAAGAATAATCCATGATACAATGAATAACAAATTAGAGAGAGGGTTCTCAAATTTATTTTCCTTAAAAAGTCAGTAAAAAAAAAAAATGTAAAAAATAAAGAACACTTAAAAATTAAAAAAAATAATAGTTATTTATTGTATCATGAGAATAATCATAAAAATAATTTTGGTATGTTATTTATTTTTTAGCTCTGTCAGTCCTGACCGTAAAAAAGAGAAAAAGAAGAAATCGAAAAAACGCAAAAAAGAAAGGTAAGTCCCAAATAACATAGACAGACAGTATCTCATAAATCTTAGGTTTTCTAGGTCATGTTTAAAAAGTTTTTTTTTTGTTATTCCATATTTTTGTTTATTTTTAGAAAAAAAGAATCTTTGTTTTATTTTTTTAAGTAGTGTTGGTTTAATTTTTGTTATTTATATATTGTATTAATATTTTTTTTATTATTTTTTTTATTTAAATAACTTGACATTTTAATAAGAAAAAAATTGTTAAATGAATTCTTTCTTCTTTATCAATTGCTTCATGTTTTTATTCTCTACTTTCTCTGCATTTTTTTCAATTAACGAACCTAAATCTAATCAAATATATCAAACATATACCAACAGGAATTCTTATGAAAAAGAAATAAAAAAGAAGAGAAAAGATTAACTAATTTATTGTTTTTTTTTACCATTTCAAAAGTACTTAATAATCATAAGTTATGTATATAATAACAAATAATTGTTACAAAACTAAAACGAATATATAAAATCAAAAAAAAAAAAAAAAAAAAAAACGTACAAATTATATATAAAAAGACATAGTTTTTTAATATTTAAAAAAATTGGAAAGCAAAAAAATCAATCAAGTTGTAACTTTAATATATAACAAACTTGTTTAAAAAATACAAAAAACTCATTAATACTCTCTATATTTCTCCCCAACAAAATATTTTTTAATACATTATTTATCTCTTTATTATCTTATATACATTATGTATTTATAATATATAAACAAAAATATTTTTACAATGTTTATAAATTAAAAAAAAAAAAAACGAAAATCCTCGGCTTTAAACTTTTTAAACATTTAAATATGGGTAAGTAATAAACTTTATTTGCAAATTCATTTTTATTGTATTTTAATTTCATAGAATATATTTAGTTTCATATTCATTATTTATTATAGTTTTATTTTATTTTTTCATATTTATGCTTATTTCCTCAAACACATTTTATTCCCTATTAGCAAATATTTTTAACTAAAGATCACTAGTTACACTACTCAAAAAATAAAAAATTCTAAAAATTACTGAAAATCAGAATAAATACTATTATGATGTTCTTTAATTTATTATATTAAACACAACTTATTCTGAAATATACATAAGTCTCTGACATACATGCATGTATTGTTGGTTGAAATCATAGATTATAACATAGATATGAAGTTCCGTTGTCAGAAACCTAAGTCGGTTGTCAAAAAATCTAAGTCTAAGAATTGTTTTTGTTTTCAATAAAATTTTTTACTAACACATTGTTAGACTTAGTTTGCTTTTTTTAGCCGACTTAGGTTTTTGACAACGGAACTTCATATCTATGTTATAATCTATGGTTGAAACCTTCGATATATTGAAACATAGTTCATCGGTGTCACCTAAAAAACAAAAGTACCAATTCATGGTGAAGTTAGTTTTTCAATGGACCAAACATCACCTTTTATAATTTTACAGACGATTTAAAAAATAATAAGTTATAATTAATAAGTTTGTTCTATATCTCAACACAAATAAATAAACACATTTGAAATTAAGAGTTCTGTCTAGTTTAGTTTGCTCCATGTGGGATAATATGCTTTTACGCCTTTTTGACATGAAAAATAAAACAGATTTGTTGTTACGCCCTTTAGAATTTCTTTTGACAATAAAAGTCTAAAAATATGTGATATGTATTTTTATGCAATGTAACATTATGAATCAAAAATAAATTTTGAATTTTTTGGTTGTTACGCCCATTTGAATTTTAGGACACGATATGTTTAATTTTCCAATTAGAGGGTGTTATAAAACGGTGCTTTTTATTTTCACTCGGAAAACGATATAATATGGGCTATAGACCTTCTTGAAGACATTACAAAACAATTTTAAAAAATTTCGAAACTGCCGCTAATATTTGAGATATGGCGAAAAAACTGCTTTAAAGGTAGTTCTAGTACTATAGATGTTGTAGCTAGGGTATCCAATTATTCGGGTGTTCATATTAATCGGTTTATTCGACAAATAATTATTCGAGGTTAAAAGTATCGGTTAAAACCCGATTAATGGGGAATTATTCGATTAACCTAATAACCTTAGTTATATATGTAAAATATATAAATTACACAAATTATAGCATTTAATCTATTGAAATAGTTACTTAGAAACATAATATAACATAATTATTTACAAGGGGATCATTTCGTAATTATTTTCTCCTATTTGTATGAAAAAAATTTAATTTTTTAACTAATACTATAAAATATTCTCCTAATTTTGCTTTATTTAATACATAATTTGTTAATCGAGTCTAAATTTATATTTTTTTGGGTAAATTTCGGAGATGACAATTAAAAGTATTATCACTTGTGTTTCTTTGAATTTACTTTAATCAAAGTATTGTTATACGAATTTCTATTGACACGAGTTTAATTATTTATGAATATATAATAT
This sequence comes from Protophormia terraenovae, assembly GCA_951394005.1. Lineage (NCBI taxonomy): Eukaryota > Metazoa > Arthropoda > Insecta > Diptera > Calliphoridae > Protophormia > Protophormia terraenovae. The sequence continues at coordinate 139,946,009 of OX596075.1, forward strand.
TATAAAAATTAATGTGTGTGTATGTATGTATGTATGTATGTATGTATGTATGTATGTATGTATGTATGTATGTATGTATGTAGCCAGCAGTTCAAAAGGTGCCAATTTACCCATTATCACTAGATATATAACTACTTAGACGATTCACTAGTTACTTTTGGTAGTGCAAGTGGTTGATAAACCATCACATTCTGCATTACATTTCACTAGTAAAATAACTACTAAAGAATGTTTATTGTTTTAACTGGAGAATATAATATCTTAAAGTAAACTGCCAGTTCTATGTTTACATGTAATGCATAGAGTTGCTGTTGAGAGCTTTAAAAGCGTAAATTGAGAAATTTGCTCTCGTATTATATATGAATATGCTGCAAAACTTCTTTTAGTGAATTCACTATTGATATGTAGTGCAGATAGTGGCATTTCGCTTTCAGAAATTTACATAAATTTATGCTAATTCATTACAACTATTAATTTAGTGAATTCACTATTGAAATGTAATGCAGTTAGTGGCCAATCGGCAAAAAATCTTAAATTTGTCTCTAGAATTAAACTTGATTATATAAGAATTTCTTATAACTATTACATTAGTGAATACACTATTGAATAGTAGTGAAATTGTTGGCTCTTGGTTTTCAGAAATTTACATTAATGTGTACGATTTCGTTACAACTATTAATTGAGTAAATTCACTATTGAAATATAATGTAATAAGTGGCCAATTAGCAAAAAAGTATTGCATTTATCTCTAGAAATTCCCTACATTATAAACAAATTCGATACAACTATTTTGTTAGTGAATACACAATTCATTTTTACAATTATTGATTTATTTTACTACTCAAATGTAAATATATTTAAGGAATATCTGTCTGTTTTTATGATATTTTTAAAACTATTTTTCTATAAGTGCCTCTATATACAATTTAAGTTCTCAAATACTTTGGTCGGTATATATATTTATTTAGCAAAATTTATAAGAGATATACACAGAAAAATCAAAAAATAAAATCAATCAACAAATATGTTAGTAAATATTTCATTCAATCAACAAATTGTTTAAATTTGCTCCTCTCACCAAAATGATTATATCAATTACTAAAAACTGTAAAAAATACAAAACAGAAAAAAATTCCCAATTAATAAATTAATTAAGTCAATTATGTGGGTGATTGAATGAATTAATAATTTAAATGAGTAAAAAAATATTACTAAAATTTGATTCTTATTTGAATATATTTATTAAGTTTTGAAGCAAAATTAAACAACTTTGTTAATTAAAAAAAATATGGTAATAATTTTTTCTGTGTATAATCTAAAAAAGTCAATAAATTATAAAACTTTTTTATGTATGTAATTTATTAACAAAAATATTTAATACTAGCTTTTTCCAGTGTGCTTCGCTACCCCATTTAACGCCACAACTAATATTTACTTTATATGTGGGCTACTACTCTCCCCGCACCTATTCGAATTTTAATATAAAAATTACAAAAAATGTTTAAGACTTTCACTATAATACTCATTTAGATATGCGAAAATTTATATATTTTTTTGTATCCATTTTCATTTTATCAAAGCGATATAATTAGCTGGACGTTCATATGAAGATTGAGAGTTTCCACCATAATAGTTCTTCAGATTATCACTCCCCTGCTACGATAAAAAAAATATATCATATTTGAAGTTTGTGACAATTTATTTATATGAAACTATTTGTTATTTAATTATTAAATAAATTATAACAAAAATAGTAAAAAAAATTGTTCCGCTGAATATTGAGATTAGGACCCTAATAAATTTAAAGTAAAAAATATAAATAAAAAACATATGATCGGCCTAACCCGATAATACCCCAATCATCTATGGTAGTGAAGAGTTTAATTATTGAGACAAAAGTTGCAGGAACAACATAATAAAATACCTAATCATTAGCTTCTATTTATTTATTTATTTATTTATTTATTTTTTACAAATTTAGTGAAATCATTAAAATATAAAGTTTTTTTCTTTAAAAACAGTTAAAAAAAGTAAAAAAAAAAAAATCTTTCATAGGACAACATTACACTTAATAAATTATTATATATAATATTATACTAGTTACTTTTAATAATTTAATTGTTTGTTAAATGTTCACAGTTTGTCTAAATAAATAATATAAAAATAAAAAAGTAGTAATTAAATTACCAATTCACTAACTACATGTAATGCCTAAAATTGCCGTTAGTATTTTGTTAAATAAGACATTTTATGTAAATTCATAATCAGACCCATATATAAATTGCCAATTCACTAACTACATGTAATGTACAAATTCCCCATTATTGTTTTCATAATACGTTTTCTCTTAATTCATAAACAAAATCATATATATATAGCCAATTCACTAACTACATGTAATGCAGAAATTCGCTGTTAGTATTTTAGTATAATTTTTTTGGCACAGATGATGCATACATTACAACAAATATTCTCTTGAAATTGAAAACAACACATAGCTGAATGTTAAGTGAAGAGATCAATAGCCCAGTGGTTAATATGCGTGCCTACAAACCAGAAGGTTAGAAGTTCAAGCCCAGCTAAAGACATCGATGGATAAAATTATAAAATAAAAACATCAGAAAATTCTTAAATAAAACTAAATTAATAAAATAAAAAAACAATAATTACTTATCAGGGAAATTAAAACTTTAAAAATACAAAATAAAAGTACAATTTTATTTTTTCAACAAATACTAGAATTTTTGTACTATTGAAAAGTACTAGTGACTTGTTATGCTGATAGTGCTAGTTTCTTAAGAACAGTTCAATGTGTAGTATTATGTTTCATTCGAAATAACTAGAAAAATTGTTCCATCCAAACTACTAGTGAATAGTAATGCAAAGGGTGGCCAATTGGTTACCTCCAATGACATCCCCATGTTAAATTCACCAGTTAAAAGCATTGTGAGTGGGTTGAAAAGTAACTAGTGGTAGTTCTTAGTGGCTAACGAATTCGACGTAACGGAACTAGTTCAGCGAACTGCTGGGTATGTATGTATGTTTGTTTGAAAATAGGCGAACTAGCAATAGGGGGTGTGGCACATCCCACGCCTAATATTACTTGCCAATACCAAATGCCGTAAATTTAGGAAACTATTACAGTTACATTTCCCAAATTTTGTACAGTAAACTTAAGTGTCAATGTGAACATATTGTGCAAAAATGGGCGGAAAAGAAATAGTGGGCGTGTCATCTCTCATATAAAGTTAGTACCAAAATTTTTATATCTGGGAAACTATAAAAGTTAGAGAGCTCAAATTTTGTACGACTAGCATTAGCTTCAATATGAATATTTTGGACAAAAATTGGTACACTAGCAATAGTGGGCGTGGCACCTCCCATATAAAGAAAATATTAAATTATCATATCTGAGAAAATATAACAGTTAGAGTTCTAAAATTTTGTCGGAGCCACTTTGGTATCAATATTAATATTTAAGAAAAATATGGGCGGACTAGAAGTAGGGAGCATGGTATCTCCCATATGAATTAAATGCAAAAATTCGTATATCTGGGAAACTATTGGAGTTGTAATGCTCAAATTTTGCACAAATAATTTTGACATCCATGAAAACATTTGTCTCATAAATTAGCGGATTATGGGGGTATGGTCCCTCCCATAAAAATTAAATACAAAAATTAGTATATTTTTTAATCCTTTAATTACTATGTATTTCATTTCGGGGGGTGGCGAAGCACACCGGGTATTAGCTAGTATATAATATTATTACCTTTTCTTATCGCTTTTTATAAAACATTCTATCCCAACAAAAAATGCATCCAAAGAAGTCAGTTAGATACTGAAATTGTGATCCAGAAATAGTACAAATTCGTATAATTTACAAATTCGTAAAATTATGTCATGTTAGTTCACGATGTGCAAAAAAGTACCTCACTAAAAATTGTTTTTAATTACTTTTACTGGAATGTAACAGTAAAATGTTTACATAAATTTATCATAAAAAATAAAAAAAAAAAAAAATTATAATTCAAGAAAACTACATTTCGGTTAACCAGTTATTCGACAGCAATTATTCGGTTTATTCGTTATTCGAAAATAGAAAGTTTTAAATTATTCGGACAGTTAATCGACAAAAATTAACCGAATGACGGTTAATCGATTGGATACCCTAGTTGTGGCTTCATAAATTTTAAATCAATTTAAGATTTTTAAACTTTTTTAGAAAGCAGAAGAACGTAGCTTTCTTAATATATAATAATTTTTTATGTACATTCAAATTATGTAATGATTTATTGAACATTTCTAAATTTATTTCCCTTATCTTTTTCCAATTTTTATACCCACATCAAAAAGATGGGGGGTATATTGATTTTGTCATTCCGTGTGTAACATGTCGAAGGAATCATTTAAGACCCCATAAAGTATATATTTTCTGGGTCCTGGTTAGATTCTGAGTCGATCTAACTATGTCCGTCCGTCTGTCTGTTGAAAGCAGGATAGGGCTCGAACGGGACGAAATTTGGGAAACCACAATATGCTCTAAAAAATGGGTTTTATGCGCATTAAATATGCAGTAAAAAATGTTTTATTTGTTCTGAAACGGATAAATATTTTATCGATGGCTTCATTTAACGTCCAGGAAAAAAACATGCAATTGCATATTTGTGATTTCCCTGGTTATTACAGATAAAATCTAATCAGTTCTACAGTTTTTATCAGATTAAAAAGTAAAAAATGTTGTTATGTTTACAACAAAAATGCCTGTAAAAATAATTGGATCGTTGCATAAGCTTTTATAGAAAAAATTTTAGTAATTCGTTGTTATGTTTACAACAAAAATGCCTGTAAAAATAATTGGATCGTTGCATAAGCTTTTATAGAAAAAATTTTAGTAATTCGCTTAAATTCGTTAAACTCGAAATATTATGGAAAGAATTTATTTTTTCTAATTGTTGTTTTAAAATTTTAGCTTTTAATATTTGACCAAGACATAATACAAATACATACGGTTGAAAAGCCTGTTTCATCTTCTTTCCAAGAAAGTTTAAAATGGAAAAATTAAAAAAAGAATGATAGATTTATGAATACATTTAGACATAAACATCCCCAAAAACAGTTTTTTGCATAAAACTCGAAATTTGCAAAATTTTAAAACTGATTTATGATGTCCTTTAGAAGGACTATAACGTACACTATGTCATTTCTCGAGTGATTTTTCACTGTAACACCGTGTTATTATTATTATAATTTTTTGTTAGACAACCTTTAAGCCTTATTGAACTTCCATTTACTTACCAATCTATTTCAAATGTCTCGGTTCTAAAAGTAGTTTTTTTTTGATCTCAGGAAAAAAAAAAAAAAAAATCACATGTCAATTTTTGTCAGCGCACTGTGCAGTAATTATACATTTTAATATTTTCAAATTTTGTATTCTCACATAGTTTTTGATGACTCAAGAAATAATTTCCGCCAAAAAATATTCTGTTGGAACATAGACCTTTTCTGTGTTTAAAAACAGACAACCATTGCAAAATGTTTAATTTTATATTAAAAAAGATTTTCGTTTTAGTGTTCATCACTGAACAAGTTTTCGTTTGATTAGTGTTATGTACATACATACATATGTATATGTACATTAGGTGTGAAACATAAAAAAATATTAAATTCGAAATTACATTTTTGCTGTCTTCAAAAAAGTTTTCGCACCAAGCAGAAAAGCTGGGTTGAAACTTTAATTTTAGTTAACATTAATCGATTGTTAAAAATAGTTTTAATTATTACAAAAAGTATTAAAAGCATTGCAATTTTACAAATTGGTTTCGATGCGGAAGGATTTTGTCTCAAAATGATAAATGATTTTTGATACCACTACAGTATTGTTCATAACGTTGTAATCTGTAAATTTTTTGTTGAATAAGTTTATATGGTGGTAATTTAATATAATTTCTATAAATAAAAACATCGGGCCCTAACCGCCACAATATATAACCGACCGACTTTTTTTTTTTTTGGAACCCTGAAATTTTAAAATCCACCTAAAAGCCATGATTCACTATCTTACATAATCATCCCATTCTGCCAGTGAAAAATCTGACAGAATTCTGTCCCTCAAAAAAAAAAAAAAAAATAAAAAAAAATGCATTGTCGGTGCCACACTATCATACAAAAAATGCAACTCTGATCGCATAGAAAATTTTATTTTATGAAATTTCCTATATATCATACTTTTTGAACATACATACCGTTTTGACTATCAAATATATAAATTTCTCATCGATTGTGATATTATTAATAAACATAATAAAATAAAAATTAAGTAGGGTAAAAGAGGGAGCATTCACCATAGGGGTACATCTTCCATAGCCAATTTTCCGTTTTTGACTATCAAATATATAAATTTCTCATCGATTGTGATATTTTTAATAAACATAATAAAATAAAAATTAAGTAGGGTAAAAGAGGGAGCATTCACCATAGGGGCACATCTTCCATAGCCAATTTTCTTGAAAACAAAGTCGGTACATAAAAACTTTTTGTGGCATTTATTGATTTTCATTTCCTTTATCGCAGATCAATCAAATTTTAATATTTAAAATTTTTATTTTTTTTTCAATCCACTCTCAAATATTTCGCTGGGGTATTTTCTGTGGTAACTTGCATAATTTTATTATTTATTTCTTAATAGTTAATAAATAAAGTACTTACATATTCGTAGTTTTATAAAACAAAGTCTGTAATTTCATATATTTGGAAATAGTTTTGAAAGTCGCTGTACGTATGAATGTTTCAACAAACATTTTGATAAAGATATGTCTTTGTTTTTAGTCTGGAAGCATTTCGATAAAGATATGTCTCTGTTTTTAGTCTGGAAGCATTTTGATAAATTAATAAACGAGAGAAAAAGATATAGTCGGTCAAGCCCGACCATATGATACCCTACACCATTGTGTACATTATAATTCGGGGAGGGGTCTTGACTTGGAGTCAGATATGGACCGATACTCATAAGTGTAAAATAAAACATACGAATACATAATATTACGTTGATGCTGACATTTATATGAATTTATTCACTTTTGGGTGATTCCCGAAAGAGGGCCTTATATGGGAGATATGGTAAATTATGGACCGATCTTTGTAAAATTTGGCACTATCATTTATGTTCATATAAGACTTATTTGTGTCGAATATTAACTTGATACTAACATTTTAATGGGATTTATGCCCGTTAAAGTGATTTTCTGAAAAGGGGTTTATATGGGAGCTATGGTTAATTATGGACCGATCTTTTTAAAAATCGGCACACTTATTTCGACTTATATAAAACTTATATGTTCAAATTTCATTAAAATATTGTTATATTTAAGGGATTTATGATCGTTAAACCCTTTTCCGGGAGGACATTTGTATGGGGGCTAGGTGAAATAATGGACCGATCATAACCAATTTCAATAGGCTTCGTCCCTGGACTAAAAGAAACCTGTGTACCAAATTTCATTAATTTTGATTCAAAATTGCGACCTGTAGTTTGATTACAAGGTTTACATGGACGGACAGACGGTCAGACGGACAGACGGACGGACGGACATCGTTAAATCGACTCAGAAAATGATTCTAAGCCGATTGGTATAAATTAAGGTGGGTCTTAGACCAATATTTTTGGGTGTTACAAACATCAGCACAAACGCATAATACCCTCCCCACCTATGGTGGTGTAGGGTATAAATATAGAACAAATACTGGTAGTGTTAATAAAATACAGATTATTTTAATGATGAATAATTAAAACAGTACATAGCTCTGAAATACAGTATTGTTCAGTAAATTGCTGAACGGATGAACCAAAAGCAATTTGATCTTAAGTGTTTTATATTGAGATAAAAAGTTTAAACAATCATTAAAATGTTTCCCTGTAAAGTTTAGTGTTTGGTACTAAAGATTTTGTCGCTGTTAGTGCTCGATGTAATACAACATAATAAAATCAATTATGATTGGTCACTTTTGTTTCAGATCTACACATTATACATATACATAAATAACAAAATTAAATATCACTTCTGTTTTAGATCTACCCAAATTATTTAGTAAAAAATTATACATTAGAGTGTTCCGAGGAAACGCTTATTTCAGATTTCGATGTTGGAAGCCCCCTCAAACGATGCGTATCGGTAAGCAGAATACGGAGAAAATATTTAAAATTCATTATCAGTTCTACCAGCGATTGAAAATCTCAATCCTGGTACATTTTGGAAAAAAAGTTTAGGCCTTTTTTCGTGAAATAGGTCTCAAAAAAAGGTCGTATTTTTTAGTTTGTTATCGAAAAAATATTTTTAAATTTTCCTTCATGGGATTTTGTCCGCTTGCTGACTTTAATGCATTTTGGTGAACACATTTTTGAAAATAATTATGGGCCATACTTATTACAATGAAATTTTTTAATATTTTACCAATAAAAGGATCTAAATTGTAAAATTTATACAGTGCATTTCAACTGAATAGGTTCAAGATTTTCGTTACATTAAAACTCGTATTATTTTTAATATAATGAAGATAGTTCCATTTTTTTATCTTGATTTCTAAAGTCTTGAGTTCTAAGATGTTTAATAGCAAAAAATAATTAATAATGAACTTAGTACGATTTTTAACGGATTTTCTTCCAACAAATATATTTTTTAAAGCAATTTTTTTGTTTCATCTAAATAAAATCAAGTATTTGTTGAATTCGCCCATTATTGTGTATTTTCCTACATTTTCAACTGTTTTCTATAAGAATCTTTAAAAACTGGTAGCGTAAAAAATTTTTCGATTAAGAAAAGAGCGAATTTAACATGGCGAAGAAAAATGGAGCGAAGTTAAAATATTGTCAACAACTTTTTAGGAAATCACTCCCACTATTAAAAAAAAAATTAAAAGAGGTACTTATAAAGCAACAACGAACGCTGACAGAAGATTCACCATTCGAGATGCCTCCTATTCTATTGATTCTGTGTCAAAAATTAAACAAAAATCAGGTATTTAGCAAGTGTTTTACCGTAAAACGTGTTATTCGAAATCTAGTGCACCTAAGAAGACTAAAAATTATAAAGAAACCATCTTTAAACACCATTCGTGAAGTAAAACTACTCCCGTTTACCCGTGAACGCATGTTCTTAAAAATGAAATGAAACATATTGTTCTATAGCATAAAAAAAATCAATATGGAAAGCTCCAATGACTATAAATATTATTATTTTCGTCATTTGAGAAAAAAGGATGCTAATTATGTATCCCATAAAGATGCGAAGGAAGTGTAATGGCGTAGAGTGATACTTCATATTATGAGACATGTGAACTTCGATTTTCTACGCATAGAGTTACGGAAAAAACTTACAAATGTATAGGGAAAAAAATTTTTAACATTTTATACACTATTTTAATTCATTTCAAGGACATTCCAGTTAGACAATGCCCCTATTCACACCGCAGGAGCGTGAAAATAAAGAATTCGAAGTCAAAATTTTACCACTTAGCAGTGGTTATCATACTCTCTCGACCTTAATATAATAGAAAATGTATGGAAATTACTGTCGCGTAATGTTTATGAGTCGGACAGATAATACGATCACAAAAATTCTCTATGTCGAACGAATGCTTTCTTTCGCCTTCTAAGCGAACGAAAACTGATTTGGGTTTCTCTAACTCATTTCTATGCGAACAATGAGTCGAACGACAAGTCGAAAGAAAACGTAAGTGTTTTCATATAAAATTGGGTTTCTGTATTCCGAACGATAAGAACAAAAATGTCAAAATCAGTCACTTGCTATTTTGCTTTCGACTAGTTGAATTTTATAAAGAAAAATATGAAAAATACTCATAACGACATTGCAAATGTTCTTTAATCATGTTTAGTATTCATTTTGATGTATTTGGTATCCATAAATGACGCTTTTGTGTCTAAAAACCAATTTCTAAAAAAAATCGAAAAATTTTTTGTTTTTTAATTTTTATTAATTATTTTAATTTTGTTTATTTACTTGGTTGTATATGCGTTTAAACAATTTAGTAGTATTTCTAATATTTTAACGAAAAAAAGTTACTCTGAAAGAAAAATAAAACAAAAACAATAGGAAAAGACTATAATAGCCTGTTTCACTATGTCGAACGAAAGCTTTCTTTCGCCTTCTAAGCGAACGAAAACTGATTTGGGTTTCTCTAACTCACTTCTATGCGAACAATGAGTCGAACGACAAGTCGAAAGAAAACGTAAGTGTTTTCATATAAAATTGGGTTTCTGTATTTCGAACGATAAGAACAAAAATGTCAAAATCAGTCACTTGCTAATTTGCTTTCGACTGGTTGAATTTCTTAAAGAAAAATAGGAAAAATACTCATAAGGACATTGCATATGTTCCCTAATTATGTTTAGTATTTATTTTAATGTATTTAGTATCCATAAATGATGATTTTGTGTCTAAAAAACAATTACTAAAAAAAATCAAAAATTTTTTTATTTTTTTATTATTTTAATTTTGTTTGTTTATTTACTTGGTTGTATATACGTTTAAACATTTTAGTAGTACTTTTAATATTTTTACGAAAAAAAGTTACTCTGAAAGCAAAATAAAACAAAAACAATACGAAAAGTCGTAACTCCATGCGAACGAAAGCGTAGGAAATACAGAAACCCAAATTGATTCGAATTCGTTCGACTTGCTTTCGTTCGCTTAGACTTTCGTTCGACATAGAGAAACAGGCTATACAAAAAAATTAGAGCAAACATTCTTTGTTACAAGTTGAAAATCTTTATAAGTCTTCCAAATATATTTTTTTTAGGTTAAATTAAATAATAAAGGCTATTCTTATTATTAATAATTTCTGAATAATATAACAAAATAAAAAAGAACCATATTAATCAATACATCTTGTTGTTTTATTGAATAAATAATGTTGAACCTATTCAGATGAAACAAAAAAATTACCTAAAATATCCTCTTGTTGAAAAAAAAATCATTAAAAATCGTAATTAGTTATTACTTAAATTTATTTTGCTTGTAGATATCTTAGAAACGAGGATTTTAAAATTGATTATAAAAAAAAAAGAAATTGAAATTTTCATTATCATTTTAAAAATAACAAGAGGTTTAATGTAACGAAAATCTTGAACCTATTCAGATAAAATGCAGTTTATATATTTATATATTTTGCAATAAAAAATATCAAACCTTTTTTTCGCATGACGTGCTAAAATTATGACATTTTGCGGACAAATGTTTTATATTTTGTTTTATATAACAAGCTCAAAATGACGAGTTTTTTATAACAATTTCGAGACAAAACTCAAAACGTTTTTTGAACAAAATGTTCTACGCCCGTGACTTTCAATCGCTGGTAGGGAACAAGATCAATTTAAATATTTTTTCCATATTCAGCTTAATAATATACATTATTTGAAGGGTCCTCCTAAAAGATGTTTGTCTACGGAACACTATTATACATTAAAATGCCTCACGAAAAAATGTTGCAAATGCAAGCCTCTAGAAATGAAGATTAGTATGTTCTTAGTTATATTAAACCCAAAATTTTACATCTCAATGTTAAAATTACGTGAGCTGAACCATTTTCAAAACACCTCTAAAATTACGTATTTTTTAATATTTTTTTTTTAAATTTTAGTTATAAGAAAATTACCTTCAAACTATTAATACATACTACGACCTTGAATATTCATTTAAATAATTATCATGTCTCTTTTCAGTCAAAGAGGATTAAGATTTTTCTAACATTTTTCGTAATTTTTTCTTTGTTCGAACATGTATTAACTTTTTAAAAGCTAGATGGTCAAATGTATGCATTTAGTTCCCAAAAGGTTAAATTAGCAATTTTTGCAAATAAGTCACATGGAAGTACTTATTACACTTAAATATCGATAAATTTGTGAAAAACATAATAAGTTCATTTAAAACCCCAAAAATAATAGAATAAAAAGAATCCCAAATTTTTAAATATTTTTTGATAATCATGTATTAGACATCGTGTGTTTACCATATGTTGAAAATTTTTTTTTTGACAAAATGTTTAAAATTGTGCACATTGTTGATTGAAAACAATATTTTTGGGGCATTTTTAAAATGGTCCACTTCACGTTTAAAATATATCAATCTTTATTTTAGGGGGGTATATTTGCAACTTTTGTGTCCCCACACAAATCAAGGCACTTTATTATACATATATCTTAGAACTATTTTTGTTTATATTTTTTGTATATTCATATATCGAAAAGAATTTTAATATTCTTTATATATCTTATTATTTATTAATGTTTTTATTTTTATTTTTATATAAAACACAACAACGTTGGTTGAACATTTTAAACAATACAATTATTTTCTCATCTTTCTTTTTTTTTAATTATTTGGAAAAGACTACCAGTAAAGAAGTATTGTTCTTAAGGTAAACAAAAATCAACAAGTGTGTATCAACAAAGTTTTTAGAATTGTTCCCGCTACAGTCTGTATACTATATATACATAATTTTAAATATAAAAAATCAACCACTATTTATTATTTTGCTTCTTTTTAAAAATAGTCTTCCATGACTAATTTGAATCTCATATAAAAAGTTTTGAGTAAAACAAAAATCACTGAAATAGTATTATCAGAAGCAGAAAATTAAAATTATGTTTGTAATTTTAGATAAAATTATCAAATACAAAAAATAACGAGAAAAGAAGATATAGTCGGTCTTGATCGATATGATACCCTACACTATTGAATATGAGCATAAAAATTCGGAAAGGGAATTTATATTAGACCTCTGACCAATTGTAGTCCAACACTAAATGTAAAATAAAATTTACAAATACAGAATAATGCGTTGATAATAACATCTAAATGATTTTATGCACTATAGGGCGATTCTCGGAAGTGGGTTTATGTTGGAGCTATGGTGAATTATGGACTGATTCTCATAAAATTGTTCAATGTTGTTTCTACTTACATAATATTTATTTGTGTCGAATATTAGGTTAGGTTGGAAAGGGTGACGTATTCACGCCTTCACCCAGAGGCCATACGGCCAATTGTGATCCCTTTATGGTAGAGAAAGAGAAATAGAAATAGACAAAGATAATAAAGAAATAGAAAAAGAGATAGAAAGAGGAAAATGTGGAACCTATATCCAATCATCTAGCTCATGTAGTGTGTGGCTTCCAAACCACTTCAACCTACGCTGAAGCCCTACACAGTGACAGAGTATGTGCTCCACTGTCTCTAGCTCCTCTACATCATCGCACGTTCTGCAAAAATCTGATGTGCCAATGTCCCACTTACTCATCATATTCCCTATTGAGAAGTGACCAGTACCTACTATGACTCTAAGACTACCACGACTCATACCTAGAAGATGTTTGGAATCTGCCAGTTTAAGACTAGGCCATAATGCTCTAGAAACTATGCAGTCTGATCTGTTGTTCCAGGCTCGATTCGTGTTGTCCAAAGCCCACTCCCTTATGGCCCTAAAAATGGACCCAATTGGAATCTTAACAGATGACTCTATGAAAGACCTATCTAGCTTCGAGCCACTGCGAGCAAGCTCATCGGCTATTTCCTTACCAAGAATGTCACAGTGACCGGGAACACAACAGAGCCATATCGTATAGAAATCCATTAACCTTCTCAATTCCCTCCTGCACTCAAGTACTAATCTGGACCTAACATAATGACTCTATGAAAGACCTATCTAGCTTCGAGCCACTGCGAGCAAGCTCATCGGCTATTTCCTTACCAAGAATGTCACAGTGACCGGGAACACAACAGAGCCTTATCGTATAGAAATCCATTAACCTTCTCAATTCCCTCCTGCACTCAAGTACTAATCTGGACCTAACATAATGACTAGTCAGAGCCAATAATGCTGCCTGACTATCGACATAGATAGTAATCTCAGACCCTCGTTCAATATTCTCCTCAATAAAGCCTAGGGCTTTATAAATACCCAGAATCTCCGTCTGAAAAACACTACAACTGCCAGACAATTTGTAGGATCATCTGATATCAGTTCCCAGTAGACCCCTGCGACAGTGCCTGCTTCCATTTTCGAACCGTCCGTGAAGACAGCACAACTTCCATAAAGCTTTTCAGCTCCAACCCAGAGGTCCCTGCTAGGTATCGCCAAAGCGGGAGTATCCCCGAAGTCAATCGTAGTCCCGACATAATCCGTAGGCTCGCCCAAGGATAGTGTCCGACCGTTGAATTGGACTTCGTCGAGTATGCTGACGTGCCCCGCTCTAGAGTTACCTAATAATCCTAATTCCTTTAATCTAAATAGGCCGCGGACAGCCATACCCCTCACAAATTCCTCAATTGGAAGAAGATGGAGGATGATGTCCAGCGCCGCCTGAGGTGTACTTCTCCCGGCACCAGAGATGTCAATTGAAGCACACCTCTGAACTTTAGATAGAATTTTCCTGTACGTTCCTTTACCCAATACCTTCCACCAGACTGTACAGCCATAAGTAAGAATCGGTCTTAAAACCGAAGTGTAAATTCAGAATACAACTTGCGGCCTAAGGCCCCAATTTTTACCTATAGAGTTCCTGCAGGTATAATAGGCATTAAGTCACTTCCTGACCCTATCCTGGGTATTTATCTTCCAAGACAATTTACTGTCGAAGTACACACCCAGGTATTTGGCCTCACTCAATCCCAATCCCATTCAATACTGGTAAGCTAAAATGCTCGACCTTATATTTTCTGGTAAACAAAACTAGCTCCGTTTTCTCGGGGTTTACCCCTAATCCCTTACTGTCGGCCCCTAGCAACTGCGTTCCAGAGAAATTCAAATGATTTCTCATTCCCGCAGTTAATAGTTTTGACGCCCTTCATCCAGTCTGCGCCTTTAAAGGATACCTCATCCGGCCTTCCTTTCACAAGGATCTGTCGCCATTGCTCAACGATGACCCTCCCATCTGGATCAACCCTGTCAATGACAGCAGCTTGAATACAGTTCTGCAACACTGATTCCTTCGCTCTTTTCGATGTTGAAGGCTGTTCACTTCCTGACACAGCTCTTTTAATGACCTCCTTATGGTGGCCCTTACTAGAGCCATTTGGCGTGTGAACAATCTTCTTGGCCATCGAAGGTTGTTGGTCATCCCCAGACCTGGACCTCTTAACAACCCCCATATGGGGGCCTTTAAGAGAGCCGGGTGGGTTTTGACCAGCGCTCTTCGATGTAGAAGACTGCATATCTGAAGCTCTCACAGCCCCACTACTGGAGCTGACAGTCTTCAGAAATGCAGTCCTCTTACTCGTTGATGGCTGATCATCTCCAAGCCTAGTATCTCTGACAACCTTTTGTAGGTTGCCAGGTTTGCTGGATTGTGTATGACCAACCACTCCAGTGGTCGTTGTTGGCTTTCCAGACGTTACCTGCTGTTTCACTAGGACTGCAGGTTTGACTATCATTACCTTTCGCTTAGGTAGGGATTGATGAAGAGGTTGACTTTTCTCCTGCGCTCACACGAGACACTTGTGGAGTGTTGCCAGCATCCTCATGCAATACTTCAGGATAGGACATTCCCAGAGAGACACAGACAGGACCTTAGATTCGTTCGAATCTTTTAACGTTCCTCCTGTGCTTCCTGGTAAAGTACTTATCCATACCTGTAAGTGGCAAAGGGCCTTTCTTGGCTATCTTATGCAGATAGATAAGAGAGGCTCTTGCGCCATTACGAGCTTTCTCCTCTTTAGTTCAGCTTAAATCGTCGGTTGTCGCATCAAGCATTACCGCGTCTTGCCGAACTAAACCACTGCCAGACGAATGACTCTCTGAGTTCGTCGAGCAATCCCCTCGTCCTTGCATCATAAAAGTCCCACTTGCCAAATTTCATTGAACTGTCTTTAAAATTGCGACCTGAATTTTGTGCACAATGTTTACATGGACAGCCAGACGGAAGGACGGACATCGTTAGATCGATTTAAAAAGTGATTATGAGCCGATTGGTATACTTTAAGGTGGGTGTTGGATACCTTTTTCTATGGGTTACAAACAGCAGCACAAACACATATGGAGATGTAGGGTATAAAAATATCTTAGTAATGTCACAAGTAGAATAATGATATTTTGAAGTTGTACTAAAGAAATACAACGTTCTGCAAAACCAGAAGAGGTAATTTTAAAGGCATAAAATTGACTATTACTTTTCATTTTGGACCACAAAATATTTTTTAGTTAAAATTTTAAAATTTAGTTTTTAATAAAAAAAATACTTTTTTTATTGTTTTCAAAGATTATGATATTTTTGTTTTTATAGTTTTTTGAAATTTAAAAAGATTTTAAAATATTCCTTTCTTATGGTACAGAAAAAAATCCATATACATTAGGGTGGTCCAACATTGTATAAAGGAAAAAAAAACGTATCGCACATTTAAACGTACCTAAAATTATGACAATATTTAGAACATATTTGCCATATTTCAACTTCCTACGATGACTGGAACAGGATGCTACACGGACATTTATGTTGATGATTTCAAAACAAATATTAATTTTCTCACAAAAATAAATAAATAAATAAATAAATAAATAAATAATAATAGTATGAACGAAAAGAAAAATAAATATACCCATATTTTTATTTAATTTTCAAAAATAGCTAATAGGAAGGCTCAAATAGTAATTTTAATAAAAATAACTCATATTAAAAAATTACATAGAAATAAAAAGTAAAACTTTACACTTATGACATCAAAAAATTGAAAATTACGACCGATAACTACAATATTTATTATCTAGAATGGTAGTCTTAATTGTATGCAATAGATTAGAGACGGTTTGTTACCGGTGCGTCCAGTTTTTTGTAATATTAGGCGAAATGTGTTCCTACTGCATTTTTAGGGCCTATTCCTATTTTATTATGTAAATTTCCAATATGGACCACAAATTTTCAATAATATTGAGGTCTGGCGACTGTTTAGAGATCGTTGTTAAATTTGTGCCTTTATCAGGCCTGTCACAGAAAACCATTCCGATCGAAAGTGGAATTAATTCCGTACTTTGCTTCTTCAAAAAACAAAGCCTTTAAGAGAGCCGGGTGGGTTTTGACCAGCGCTCTTCGATGTAGAAGACTGCATATCTGAAGCTCTCACAGCCCCACTACTGGAGCTGACAGTCTTCAGAAATGCAGTCCTCTTACTCGTTGATGGCTGATCATCTCCAAGCCTAGTATCTCTGACAACCTTTTGTAGGTTGCCAGGTTTGCTGGATTGTGTATGACCAACCACTCCAGTGGTCGTTGTTGGCTTACCAGACGTTACCTGCTGTTTCACTAGGACTGCAGGTTTGACTATCATTACCTTTCGCTTAGGTAGGGATTGATGAAGAGGTTGACTTTTCTCCTGCGCTCACACGAGACACTTGTGGAGTGTTGCCAGCATCCTCATGCAATACTTCAGGATAGGACATTCCCAGAGAGACACAGACAGGACCTTAGATTCGTTCGAATCTTTTAACGTTCCTCCTGTGCTTCCTGGTAAAGTACTTATCCATACCTGTAAGTGGCAAAGGGCCTTTCTTGGCTATCTTATGCAGATAGATAAGAGAGGCTCTTGCGCCATTACGAGCTTTCTCCTCTTTAGTTCAGCTTAAATCGTCGGTTGTCGCATCAAGCATTACCGCGTCTTGCCGAACTAAACCACTGCCAGACGAATGACTCTCTGAGTTCGTCGAGCAATCCCCTCGTCCTTGCATCATAAAAGTCCCACTTGCCAAATTTCATTGAACTGTCTTTAAAATTGCGACCTGAATTTTGTGCACAATGTTTACATGGACAGCCAGACGGAAGGACGGACATCGTTAGATCGATTTAAAAAGTGATTATGAGCCGATTGGTATACTTTAAGGTGGGTGTTGGATACCTTTTTCTATGGGTTACAAACAGCAGCACAAACACATATGGAGATGTAGGGTATAAAAATATCTTAGTAATGTCACAAGTAGAATAATGATATTTTGAAGTTGTACTAAAGAAATACAACGTTCTGCAAAACCAGAAGAGGTAATTTTAAAGGCATAAAATTGACTATTACTTTTCATTTTGGACCACAAAATATTTTTTAGTTAAAATTTTAAAATTTAGTTTTTAATAAAAAAAATACTTTTTTTATTGTTTTCAAAGATTATGATATTTTTGTTTTTATAGTTTTTTGAAATTTAAAAAGATTTTAAAATATTCCTTTCTTATGGTACAGAAAAAAATCCATATACATTAGGGTGGTCCAACATTGTATAAAGGAAAAAAAAACGTATCGCACATTTAAACGTACCTAAAATTATGACAATATTTAGAACATATTTGCCATATTTCAACTTCCTACGATGACTGGAACAGGATGCTACACGGACATTTATGTTGATGATTTCAAAACAAATATTAATTTTCTCACAAAAATAAATAAATAAATAAATAAATAAATAAATAAATAATAATAGTATGAACGAAAAGAAAAATAAATATACCCATATTTTTATTTAATTTTCAAAAATAGCTAATAGGAAGGCTCAAATAGTAATTTTAATAAAAATAACTCATATTAAAAAATTACATAGAAATAAAAAGTAAAACTTTACACTTATGACATCAAAAAATTGAAAATTACGACCGATAACTACAATATTTATTATCTAGAATGGTAGTCTTAATTGTATGCAATAGATTAGAGACGGTTTGTTACCGGTGCGTCCAGTTTTTTGTAATATTAGGCGAAATGTGTTCCTACTGCATTTTTAGGGCCTATTCCTATTTTATTATGTAAATTTCCAATATGGACCACAAATTTTCAATAATATTGAGGTCTGGCGACTGTTTAGAGATCGTTGTTAAATTTGGGCCTTTATCAGGCCTGTCACAGAAAACCATTCCGATCGAAAGTGGAATTAATTCCGTACTTTGCTTCTTCAAAAAACAAAGCCTTTAAGAGAGCCGGGTGGGTTTTGACCAGCGCTCTTCGATGTAGAAGACTGCATATCTGAAGCTCTCACAGCCCCACTACTGGAGCTGACAGTCTTCAGAAATGCAGTCCTCTTACTCGTTGATGGCTGATCATCTCCAAGCCTAGTATCTCTGACAACCTTTTGTAGGTTGCCAGGTTTGCTGGATTGTGTATGACCAACCACTCCAGTGGTCGTTGTTGGCTTACCAGACGTTACCTGCTGTTTCACTAGGACTGCAGGTTTGACTATCATTACCTTTCGCTTAGGTAGGGATTGATGAAGAGGTTGACTTTTCTCCTGCGCTCACACGAGACACTTGTGGAGTGTTGCCAGCATCCTCATGCAATACTTCAGGATAGGACATTCCCAGAGAGACACAGACAGGACCTTAGATTCGTTCGAATCTTTTAACGTTCCTCCTGTGCTTCCTGGTAAAGTACTTATCCATACCTGTAAGTGGCAAAGGGCCTTTCTTGGCTATCTTATGCAGATAGATAAGAGAGGCTCTTGCGCCATTACGAGCTTTCTCCTCTTTAGTTCAGCTTAAATCGTCGGTTGTCGCATCAAGCATTACCGCGTCTTGCCGAACTAAACCACTGCCAGACGAATGACTCTCTGAGTTCGTCGAGCAATCCCCTCGTCCTTGCATCATAAAAGTCCCACTTGCCAAATTTCATTGAACTGTCTTTAAAATTGCGACCTGAATTTTGTGCACAATGTTTACATGGACAGCCAGACGGAAGGACGGACATCGTTAGATCGATTTAAAAAGTGATTATGAGCCGATTGGTATACTTTAAGGTGGGTGTTGGATACCTTTTTCTATGGGTTACAAACAGCAGCACAAACACATATGGAGATGTAGGGTATAAAAATATCTTAGTAATGTCACAAGTAGAATAATGATATTTTGAAGTTGTACTAAAGAAATACAACGTTCTGCAAAACCAGAAGAGGTAATTTTAAAGGCATAAAATTGACTATTACTTTTCATTTTGGACCACAAAATATTTTTTAGTTAAAATTTTAAAATTTAGTTTTTAATAAAAAAAATACTTTTTTTATTGTTTTCAAAGATTATGATATTTTTGTTTTTATAGTTTTTTGAAATTTAAAAAGATTTTAAAATATTCCTTTCTTATGGTACAGAAAAAAAATCCATATACATTAGGGTGGTCCAACATTGTATAAAGGAAAAAAAAACGTATCGCACATTTAAACGTACCTAAAATTATGACAATATTTAGAACATATTTGCCATATTTCAACTTCCTACGATGACTGGAACAGGATGCTACACGGACATTTATGTTGATGATTTCAAAACAAATATTAATTTTCTCACAAAAATAAATAAATAAATAAATAAATAAATAATAATAGTATGAACGAAAAGAAAAATAAATATACCCATATTTTTATTTAATTTTCAAAAATAGCTAATAGGAAGGCTCAAATAGTAATTTTAATAAAAATAACTCATATTAAAAAATTACATAGAAATAAAAAGTAAAACTTTACACTTATGACATCAAAAAATTGAAAATTACGACCGATAACTACAATATTTATTATCTAGAATGGTAGTCTTAATTGTATGCAATAGATTAGAGACGGTTTGTTACCGGTGCGTCCAGTTTTTTGTAATATTAGGCGAAATGTGTTCCTACTGCATTTTTAGGGCCTATTCCTATTTTATTATGTAAATTTCCAATATGGACCACAAATTTTCAATAATATTGAGGTCTGGCGACTGTTTAGAGATCGTTGTTAAATTTGGGCCTTTATCAGGCCTGTCACAGAAAACCATTCCGATCGAAAGTGGAATTAATTCCGTACTTTGCTTCTTCAAAAAACATGAAACGAATACATTTTTTGGGGTGGAAACCACAAATCAATTCCACTTTGAAAATTTAAAGTGGTTTCATTCCGAAAAAATTCTTCTTTTCATGTTTTTTGAAGAAGCAAATTACGGAATTAATTCCACTTTCGATCGGAATGGTTTTCTGTGACAGGCCTGTATATATTAGCAAATTGGACACAATGCCAAATTTATTCTTCGGATCGTTATGTTGGCAATATCAAAAATATGATAATATGCCCTGATTTTCTGCACTTTGCAAAAAATTATCCTTTAGGATCTAAAGGTATCTACTACTGTCCATTGCTGATCCAATTAGTTCCAACTTCCCACCACCATTAACCGACATACAGGCTCAAACACTGAAACTGCCACCAACATGCTTCACTGTTATTTTTAAGTTTTCTTAGTTTAGCTCGGTATTCGGGTCTCGCTTAATATATAGAATTATAACTAATTAACAAAAAATAATCGAATTCCAAAACGTTGGATCCTTGGAAACAAATTCCTTGGTATAGTTGATTATGTAGCTTTTTTGTTTAAATATTTAAAAGTCTTCTTGTGTGAAACTCGATCTTCAAAATAGTGCTGATGCAATGCATTGCAAAAAGTTTTGACGCAACATTGTTTTCCCAAGTCAAATTGAACACCGGATGTCGGTTTTGGTGCTGAGATCCGTGGTTGGCCTTTGTTTTCCTTAAAATATATCGCAGTCACGATTGTAAAAATTTTTATTCGGTACTTCACTGCCTTTTATTGTCCAACCGATTTTCATGAAAAAACTCATAATGATTTCTTGTACCACAGAAGCATATTTTAACCATTTGAGTTATTTTTCGCTGACCATTTTAAATTGGTTTATAACCAATACTTCTTTCTATAACACATTTACATTGTAATTGATCCGTCAATATCCGTCAATTTCCTATCTGCTGCATAATATGAAAATATGTTCTACATAAAATAAGCAGTGAGCCACGGTACTGTAAATATTTAAATTTTCAAGGAGATTCAAAATTTATTAAAATTTTGTTTTATTTTGATTAATGATATCGATGCAAACTCGGTGTTATTTTACCATAATTATTTCTTATAACAAAAGAATTATAGTTTACTATACTGCCAAAATTTTATTTGATAGATTAACTGTTTATAATTGTATTGGTTTTAGTTGCAGTTTTAATTTTTGAAAATACTGATGTTTTTAGAGTACAAAACTACAAATTAATTTAAAAAAAAATGTGCAAAAAGTGCCAAAAATAATTCGAAAAGTGTTAGAAAAAGTGCCAGGTGCTAGATTAATTTTTTGGTACTAAAAGGGTTTAAAAAGTGCTAGATCTAAAAAAAAATAAATGGTAAATTGGCAACACTGATCATAACCACCAATAAAATAATGCAAAAATGTCAAATTTTTTCACAATTACGTGATGTTATCTCAATGAAAAAATTCTATTTTAAAATTTAAGCTGTTTATATTGTAGTTCCAACCATGATAAGATGCTATGGTAACACTGACAACATTCCTTAGTTATTCTTGGACGTGACCTATTTTCGGTCAGAATATTTTATGGATCCCGTGCTTAATTGCGGATGAAGTCAGTGCTAATATTCTTTAGTACTGTAAGGACTTTATAGCCTTTCTTGACCGATTTTCTCAAAGGGTTTATATGGAATGTGTGTTTTATTTTAAATCAAGACTTGTTGTAAAGTTATAGGTAACCATTATAAACTAATTTTAACAGAGCAAGTGCCTGCATCATCCAAATTCATACAATTATTTCAAAAACTGCGATTTGTAGCTTCATTAAAAGTTTATTATGGACTGCAAGACAGCCGGAGGGACATCTCTTAAATACTCAAACATGTCTCAACATGTTTTTGTTTGATTTACTTTAAGATCTGGGGCCAATTAAATGGTCGAAATAAATAATTTTTATAAAATTATATATTTTTTGAATAAAATCAACGAAAATTACACTATGGTACCTGGGTACCACGGGTATTACTAACGTTAATTTATTTGGGTATGTAACGTAGGGTTAAATATGTCCTATTTATGAAACTTTTAGCACGCATAAGTTTTGTACAAGTTTAGATCGTTGTACCAGATTTTATAATGATCGGTCCATAATTGATCATATCATTCGTATGGAGGTTCTACTACCTAAAAATTACTTAAACGTGCATAAATTCCGTATTTATGTTAACATCAATATACAATTTTGTATATAAGCATAAAACATTATACACAATTTCACAATAATTGGTTCATAACATAGGGAAAAACTGATTCTGCGGCACGGAGTCTATTATTCAATTCGGATACGCGGTATTAATAAGTACTAATCTTCTAATCCACTTTTAATGAATTGACTCTAGTTCTCGCGATTTGGAAAATTAAGCAAGTTGCACAAACAAGACATATTTCATATTTCAATTGCAAATAGGTTTTGTTTCAAAGACATGTTTTTTGAGATCTCTACTTAACACAAAAATTATGGAATTGGGGTAATATGGTAAAAATATATTAGGGTAAAATGCGATGTATAATTTACGAAAATTTCCAACTATTTTTTGCTGAAAAATAGATAATAATAAAAATTCTCTCTTATATATGATAAAACTCTTGCAAATGGTGTGTATACTTGAAAGATTTCGAAAATTATAGCAATTTATTACACCTATGAATTAGACTATTGCAAATACTAGAAATAACTGCCTATTATTTTCTATTAGTTATTTCAGTTGGTATTTGAGTGACCTTCTAATACACTAAATAAATTTGAATTTGGCATTTTTAATACTTTCCACTTTACCGCAAAATTTTTCATTTTATTTAAAAAAATTTGATTTGAAATACCAAAAAATAAATCATTTATATTATTTTTAGGCAATAATCCATTCTATATAACAGTTCTATTGGTTCAAAAGATTATTGGTTGATATTTTATAGAAGTAAGATAAAAATACTTTCCCTAGTCTCCCCTAATTATTGTTCTAAATTTATGCTTGTTTCGTACAAATAAACGGATTTCTTAATAAAAATGTTGGCCCATAAATTTGTGTATGCCACTTTGTTTGAATTTTTGTACTGCATTTCAAGTTATGCAAAGTGAGGTTTTTTATATTATATTCTCTGGAACTAGAGTTTTTCTTTTCCCGGACTTTTTCCGCTCCCGGGAAATCGGGATTGATTTTTAAATTTCCCGGGAATTCCCGCCGAAAATAAAAAATTAAAAATTTTAATATTCAGTTAAATAAAAGATAAAAAATATTAAAATAAACTAATTAATCATAAAATTATAAACTAATTCTTTTTGAAATATTGAATGAATACTTTTTATTATATAACAACTCATACGAAAGTCGAATCAATACCTTGGTTTTCATTTACCCTATTTGGAAAAATCTCTAAATATTTATGAGGAAGTAAGCTTGTTGTTAAGAAAACCTCAGGGAATTTTACAGTTTGAATACTTTTAGTCTCACGTTTTCGTTGGTACATTAAAAATGTAAGTTGTTGTTTGAGGTTTCCAGACATTTTAAAAAGATTCCTCTTACAACTTTCACATGCGTGCAAATTGCATCTTCAAATCGTTTAATAAATATACTTCTTAAATATCGAATTTTAAAAATATTATTTTTGACCACAATGAAAAAAATTGAAAATCAATTTTTTTTTAATTATTCAGCAAAAAAGAAAACGATATTTTGTTTTCAGACTGTTATACGACAAATATCAAACAAATTGAGAAATTTCCTTAAAAATATTTAAACTTGTAACAAATCAAATTAAATAAATAAAAACAAATGTAAAAATACATTATATACTAAAATATCCATATATTAGTTGTTAAATATAATCATTTTGCATACACAAGAAATCCCGGGAATTCCCGCTTGATTTCCCGGGATTACGGGAGTGAAAATTAGGCGGGATTCCCGGGAATTCTCGTCCCGGGATTTCCGGTGAAAAATTCTATCTGGAACGCATCATTTGCATAAAAAGAGGTTTGAGTGTAATTGTTATACCATTTAGGCACTACCTATTTCACGATATAGAACGAAAAATCCTTTCGACAAATTGTATAGGAAGCAACAAAAAAATATGAAATTGATTTGCTGCTTTCCATATAAATTGTCGAACCGAATTTTTCGTTCGACATCGTGGGACAGGCAATTAGAGTGAACATTTTATAATGCTCAATAGTATAATAATCCATAAAACATGGTAAAAAAAATTTAAAATGAGGTTTGTAATCAAGTTTCCATATTAAATTACGGTCCATTTGTAAACAATTCCTATGAAGAATACAATATTCTAAAATTTATTTTGCATAATACAAATTTAATTTATAACATTTTTTTTTTTAATAAATGAATATTAATTTTATTTTCAGTAAATCCAAAAAATCAAAAAAGTTACGCAAACGCAAAAGTAGCGAATCGGATAGTAATGATAAAGATAGTAACGATGAAGACTCTGACTCGGATAGTGAGATTGATATAAAGAAAAGTCGTAAAAAATCGAGAAAAGAAAAAGTGAGTTTTTAGAAAAATGGAAAAAATGCACTTATTAATATTATCCCTACAACCTATGGTGTAGGGTATAACAATTAAACAATAACGTAATAAATAGAAAATTAAAGCATGCACCTTTTCTAAAAGATAAAAAACATAAAACGTTTTTATAAATATCAAATGCATACAATCTGTTTGTAAATTCACCAAAATTATAATAATTATTTAACTTAATTAAAAACCATAATACCATTACTTTTTTCTTGCTTGATTTACTTTCTTTCAATCCTCAAATATATTTGTTTTAAAAATGAAATGTAATTCTTTTTAGTTTATAAAATGTAAATGATTTTTTTATTATTTTTTTTTTTAAACAAGGTAATTAATAATTTCTATAAATTTATTAATTGTATTCTATAAATTTTTATAGCATTTTGCTTTATTCCTGTACTTTTCACATTCACATGTTTTAGTCGGTTTGCTGTCTTAAACATGTAAAATGATTAGTATAGAAAAGTTTTAATTACAATATCTTTCTTTTAACATATATTTATACGATTTTATTTTATAAAAAATAAAATACATTTATATAATTTAGATTAGTTGTTTTATTTTTCTGTTCATTTTAAATTTTTTGACAAAAAATTACTACAAAATTATAAAAATAAAATATTAAAAAAAAAAATGTTTGTTTATATAAAAATTAAAAAAATAAAAAAACAATCCTTGGCGCTTCATTTAAAATAGGATAGCTTTCGAAAGGCTCTCTTGTAGTTTTGTAAGTACTTTCATTTTAGTCTTTATTTTTTGTTTAATTTTAAGTTTATCGAAGATATTAAGTTGACAATTTTTATTTTCCAAAGAAAACAACTAAATTTTGTTTTTAAAAATATTTACAAATAACTTATGTATGAAATATTAAAATATTTATTACAATCACAAAACCTATGTTAATCATTTTCAATTATACACTTTTTAAATCTTGTTTATTAACGAAATGATTGAAATTATAAAATGAACAATATTTAGGCATATTAATGCAAGCAAAATAATATTTCAATATACAGAATTGAAACTTATTTTTTTTTTTACTTTTTTTTTTATTTTGTTGTTTAGAAAAAACGCGACAAGAAAAATAAGAAAAAAGAATTTTCTTCATCATCAGAAAAATCAAGATCTACGTAAGTTTGAATTTTCCTATAAGTTAAATTATTAGTAAATAACAATAAACATTTAACTATTTATAGATCTCCTGTAGACAAACCAACGGATACAAAAAAAGAATCTAAAAAATCTGAAACAACAACGGGGAAAAAATTAGGTAATCCTTTTCGCAGTCGTTCAAAGGAAAAATCGAACAAGCCCAAGGAGTCAAGAAGACGACATTATGAATCTTCACAAGAGAGCCATAATAGACGTAGCCGCAGCCGAAATGATAGAGATTTAAACAAACGTCGTAGTCGTAGTATCAGCAACAAAGGCGCACGCAATCGACGTAGTCGAAGTCGCATTGAAAGAGATTCAAAAAGTGATCGACCTCATGACGAAAAACGAGATTCTTATTTTAAACGTAATTGTAGCTCTACAGATTATCGTAGTCGTGAACGTAATGATAAAGATCACAATATCAGAGATCGAGAACGTGAAGACCGCAGATCACGATCGCGACAAAGATCAAGACGGGATAATACGGACATTCGATTCAGAGACCATAAACGTAAACACTCTGAGGAACGTTCGCAAAGGAAACGGGAAAGTCCTAGTGTAGAGAAGCGTATGAAATATACACGTTCACCATCACATTCTCGTTCTAGACAAAGCCATGATAAAAAACAACGTAATTGCTCTAGGACACGTTCTAGAACACCGAGACATACTTATTCTGATCCCCAGCAATCTCAGAGGAGAGTTAACAAAACTAGATCAAGATCTTCTTCTGTAAATGAAAATATAGTCAGAAAATCATTAACTCCGCCACCGCGAAAATCAGATATAAATTATTTTAATGACGAAGAAGAAATTGGCACAAATTCAAAAAAATCTGTCTTTAAAGATACAAAACTAACTGATCGAAAATCAAGATCTAGAACTACTTCAACGTCGTCATCAGATTCTGGCTCGTCTACTGATACAGAATCGTCTAGATCAAGAACTCCTTCTCCCAAAAGAGAACATTTAGAAAAACCATCAGTATCAAAAATTACTGATACAGAGAAACCTTCATCACGAAGAACAAAATCTCCAACTCTTAGAAGAACACCTTCACCAGTAATGGGAAGATCTAAACATTTATTAAATGAAAAAAGTGTTATAGATAATCAACGGCCAGTATCAAGATCAAGAGAATCACGTGAAGAATCAAAAGAAAAAAAAGAGGAGTACAAAAAATTTGCTTCTAAAACACCGCCCCCCAACAGAGTAGAGAAAAAAGAGTCTAGCACCAGGTCTTCGAGGGATTCATCAGAATTGAGTTATTCTCCTGCTAGACGTAATCCTGAACGATATCGTGATATTTTAGAAACGTCTAAAAATCAAAGAAATGAAAAACGAAAGGATGAGGATAGAAAGGAACATACTAAATCGTCAATACAATGTGAAGAGCGAGAAAAGGATCGTAAAGAAAAGGGAGGAAGAGGTGATAGGAATCAGGCAAAACCCGTAGTACGCTTACAGTCCCAAAGTGAAGATGAGAGTGATTCTACAGAACGTAATGCTGAAAAAATATTAGATGAATTTCAGGAATCCAAACGTGAAAGAGAGCTAAAAGATTTTAAAATGTTGGAACAACTTAAGACAGGCATTGCGGCTAAAGCTAAGGAAAAGATTAAAACTATTGAGAAAATGGCTGCTTCGACTTCAACGGGATCATCTGCAAATAACGGGGGAGAAGTAAGTGATAAACATTATAAACGTGCAATACGTAATTCCCTTAATGATTTTTTGGCTGCCAACAATGTGGCCCCAGCTGTGGTGGCAACATGCTCTTCAGCTGTACATAGCGAACAGAACTCTCCACCTGGTGCTATATATCCACAGACTTTAGAAGAAATTAAAAAAGAACAAGAGTCTATTATACAATTGAACGAAACTTTCAATAACATAGAAAGTAATAACAGTAATAAGGACAATGAAACGCAGGCTGATTGCAAAAAGTCCCCAGTGGCTGCAAATGGTCATGCGGAACCGTTAAGTCCAACATCAAGTCCAATACGTAATAATTTTAATGTAATAAACAGAGACAGGGATCGTAAGCGTGAACGTGATCATCGTGAACGTGAACGAGATAGGGATGCAAAACCGATTAGAGAAAATAATTATAATAAAGAACGTTATTTGGAAAGGAGACAAAGATCATCACCTAACATTTATAGTACCGGTGGAGGTGCAGTTGGTGGTGGTGTCGTCTGTAGCGGAAGTATAGGTGGTGGTAATGGTGGTAGACGTAATAACAATAACAACAATTTACATCATTTAAATCATAGACAACAGCGTTTAAATGGCAATTTGATGGGCAATATTGGTGGTGTTGGTGCACATCATCATCACCATCCTCATTCGCATCCACATCCGCATCATCATCATCCAAATCATCAAATAATAAACAACCATCATAATAATACGTCCTCTTCTACTACTTTTATTGCTAATAACTCTTCTAGTAATCCTCATAATTTAATGTGTAATCACTCTAATAACTCCACTAATATTTCATTTAATCGTCCTAGCCGTATTAACAATACACCCCTTATAACCGCAACTCAATTTAACAACCAAATGCTTAGTAAACAATCGAACAGTATTTTAGTTAATCGTCGCGATCATCGTACCGCCTTAAATTTAGGATTGAGCGGCACTCCTTGTACTAATTTCTCCAATAGTAATTTGTTATTAACAAAAGTTAATACTAATCCTCATCATCTACGTGCTGCGACCGTAGGTCATGGCATCGGAGTTGGTCACCATCATCAGCATCATCATCACCACCACCATCATCATCACGGTCAGAACTCAAGTACGAACAGCGGTAGTAGTAACCCAGCTACTCAAATAACCGATCGTATATTAATGGCTGCTTCGATAGCGGCAGCACAACGTCATAGTTTAGGTGTTGTTCACTCTGCTGCATCAAATGCGGCTGCAGTGGCGGCGGCTAATAATCTAAATTTTCTACAGCAACAAAATAAACAAAAACTTGTTATTAAGCCTTTTAAAATTAATGATTCACAGCCTTTAGTTGCCGCATTGGCAGATTCTTCATTGGTGGATGCTATCGTATCGAAAGTCTCGACAGCGACGGTGGCTGCTGCCGAGAGTGCTGCTAGGCGTAGTCGCAGTCGTTCAAGACGTAGCCGGAGCCGCAATCGACATGAGGAGAAAAACAATAGTGGTGTTGGTAGCAATAGTGGTGGGGCAGGTGGAGAACGCGAAGGAAATAGGCGTCGTTCCACTAGTCACTCGAGGTCTTCGTAAGTTTAAATATTAAATAATTTCCTTAACATTTAGTAATATATTTTTTACAGAAGATCTTCATCATCTAGCCGTAGCAGGACTCGTAGCCATAGTCGTCGAAGCTCACGCTCGCATTCCTCACAATCTAGTTCTTCGTCACGCAGCACATCACGTAGCTCATCAAGGTAATTTATTTTAAAGTTTTCTTTTCTAATAACACAGGTCAACAAAAACCCAAAAAAGTTATAACACGAATAATTCTGCAAAACTGGCAGAAAATGCATAGACATCAAAAGTTTAAAAAAAAAAAAAAAATATGTAAAAATCAAAATTTAAATAACAAAGTCAATAATTCAGTTTAATTCTTACTCTTAAATATTGTGTGGAATTTTAAGACATATAAGATTTTTGTTTTCAACTTCATTGAAAATGTATGATTTTTTTTTCCTAAATTAGGATTTAAGAAAGTACTATTTTTAATTTTTTTTCTCATATTGAGAACCAGAAATAGTCTGTCAGCATAGTAGGATTCCATATGTCTTGATATAAGCTCTCAGTGACAGCGTTTTAGTGAAAAGAATCCCATTTTCGAAGATTTTGAGAATTTTAAAGACTTATGGGGGCTATGGAGGGCAAGTTGGAGCCATGACATGTTTTACACTTTTGATGGACTATTCCTTCTATATAAAACACAGATCCCTAATTTGATATACCTATTGCCCGGAAAATTATATAACGTAAAAAGTTCTTAGAAGTACACAATTCCTTTTGTTATCAATTAGTTAAATTTTTTTCGAATTTTTCTATTGCTGCATTTAGATCCCCTACTAGTCATACATAAGACCGCCAAGCATTTATCGTTATCTCAACTGGTTTAGGATTTACAAAATTGCCTATGAAATATATGGGCAATTATCAAAAATTTTTTATTCTAGGCCTTCAAAAAAAAAAAAATATTAATTTTTTTTGATGGCACATTAAAATCCTTTTGTATACATATAAAGTGACTTGAATGCATGTAGAATCAGTTCGCGTTAATCATTTCATGTAAGGGGCGCGAAAGTTATGGCGGTTTTAAATTGAACATATAAAAATGTTTACAAACAAGAAGTTTATGTACAATTCTGGTCAAAATTATACATAATGTCAAAACCTACTGAGTTATTCAAATAAAATTTATAATATTTTCAATTTTTGATGGTATTAGTGCAGCATATTTTACGGTTTCCTAGTAAAATTTTAAAAATTTTCTTTTCAATAAAAATCGCGATTTTTTAAAATTTTGTGAAAAATTTGGATCGATTCTAAATTATTTCTCCATATATTTATTGAAAATATATTTTGTTAGAGTTTATTACATAAAAATTCTTTTTAATATTGTGATCCTTTTTTAACACATATAAATATATTTTGGTCCATAAAATGTTTATCTCTCAAAATTTTTTGACGCGCCTCCGAAGTTTTATTAAGCACTAGCTAATACCCGGTGTGCTTCGCCAACCCCCGAAATGAAATACATAGTAATTAAAGGATTAAAAAAATATACTAATTTTTGTATTTAATTTTTATGGGAGGGACCATACCCTCAAAATCCGCTAATTTATTAGACAAATGTTTTCATGGATGTCAAAATTCCTTGTGCAAAATTTGAGAATTCTAACTCCAATAGTTTCCCAGATATACGAATTTTTGCATTTAATTCATATGGGAGGTACCATGCCCTCTACTTCTAGTCCGCCCATATTTTTCTTAAATATTAATATTGATACCAAAGTGGCTCCAACAAAATTTTAGAAATCTAACTGTTATATTTTCTCAGATATGATAATTTAATATTTTCTTTATATGGGAGGTGCCACGCCCACTATTGCTAGTGTACCAATTTTTGTCCAAAATATTCATATTGAAGCTAATGCTAGTCGTACAAAATTTGAGCTCTCTAACTTTTATAGTTTCCCAGATATAAAAATTTTGGTATTAACTTTATATGATGTTCACATTGACACTTAATTTTATTGTACAAAATTTGGGAAATGTAACTGTTATAGTTTCCTAAATTTACGGCATTTGGTATTGGCAAGCAATATTAGGCGTGGGATGTGCCACACCCCCTATTGCTAGTTCGCCTATTTTTTTTCCAGAATGTTCATATAGGTGCCAAAGTTGTTCGTGCAAAATTTGAGGACTCTAGTGTTACCAATTTCCGAGATATACTACTTTTAATAGTTATTTAGTAAGTGGGCGTGGCACCTCGCCCACATGGAATTTCAAAATAAAAATTAGCCTATTTTTCCTTCCAGGCATATAGGAACACACTGTGAAAAATTCAAGAAAATCGGTTTAGCCGTTTAGGCGGCTATAAACTTCAAACATACATACATACATACATACATACATACATACATACATACAAACACACATTAATTTTTATATATATAGATAACAAACACCTACTAATTATGTCAATTATAGTTAATTTCATGCTGTCCACACGATGTGCCTTAGCGCAATGTGTTTTGACAAAAGTGTCCCGTTTTCAATTATCCACGACACTTTACTTAAATTTATGATCCCAATCAATTATATTTATCGCCACTCTTATATCTATATAACCAATATTTGTTTAAATTGCAATTTTCTATATAAAAATTGCATAATTTTCAAAAAGCCCATACAATTTTTGTATTAAATTCATTTTTAATGCACCTCCGATTTTGTTATGTTTAATGACAAAAAACTAAGTTCACGCAGTAATCCAAGCAATTCCATATGAAAATGTGAATGTGTCTTGCGTATTTAGTTGCTGAAATTCTGCATAACAAAGATGGTGCAGAATTTATGTACAAAGTCCGATTAGTTTACTTATGATAGAGTAAGATCAAAAAGTATAAACGCGCGAACAAAAATTGTAGAAGAATGGTAAAAACTTAAGTAGTTTTTATCAGTTTTTCTATATTCTTTAACTTTGAACAACAATCATGGTTAGAAAATGAAACCTATTGTGCTAAAATTTTGTACTGTATTAGTTTCAAGTCTTGTGAGTTCAGATCTGTAACCTGTAATTTGTTCAAAATATCATTACCACAAGACTTATTAAGGATTTAAGTCAGTTTCAGCCAGGTTAAAAATTTTTGATAATTACCCATATATAAAATGCTCCAACAAAATTACATATGTATGTAAATAATTTTCCACAATAGCTAATACTATTTTAAACATAAAATTAAGTATTTATTATTTTATGTTACTATAAAATGGTTATATTAAAATTTTAAAGA
Organism: Protophormia terraenovae; assembly: GCA_951394005.1. NCBI lineage: Eukaryota > Metazoa > Arthropoda > Insecta > Diptera > Calliphoridae > Protophormia > Protophormia terraenovae. The sequence continues at coordinate 139,979,090 of OX596075.1, forward strand.
TGAAATTAAGTATTTAAATTTTATGTTTATGATATGACGCCTAAAAGTAAATATTCCAAGACTAGTTACACTAAAATTAACTGACACAGATTTACATCATCTAAAACTTTAAAGTTGCCTTGAATCAGACCAGGCGAAAAGTCTAGAGACAATACTTTCAATGACTTCCAAGCGTTACTTTTTATATGTTGAATTTTTTTTTTATCAAAAATTAAAAGTTGCGTACAGTGTTGATCGAAAATAATATTTTTAGAGGTATGTAAGAATTGGTCCAGCTCACGAAAGCGAAATAAATGCTCCTAAATATTTTGGGGATTAGTTTATGACACATCAATCTTATTTTTTTTTTTGTCTTCACACAAAATGACGCATTTTGTTGAGTTAAAAAATTTTTAGCAAATCGTTAATTTTATTCTCTTCAAAATCTTTTTATTGAAAATAGTGAATTATATGTATAATTAACAAATTACCGTTTAGGTGCATGTTCCAATCATCTTAGGAAGTTGAAATTTGACATAAGATATTAGTAATAATACCTCCTTCCATAGTTCAAACTTGTATTTAAATAAACTTAAGAGCTTAAAAATAGCCTAAACAAATCTTAATAAAAATCGCTTACAAAATTAGCTACGTTTCGTTGATTTTCTACAAAAATTTTGTTATTTTTCATAATATCGTTACTAATTCTATTCATAAACGAAAAAAATGTTTGTGATGTAACGAAAAAACTAAACAGTTTTGTAGCTTTCCTGAAAAGTTATTGAAAATTACATAGGTAATTCTGTAATCGCAGGGACGAAATACTTTTGTGTGGTACCTGAAATGACAGCACGTGTTATTTTTCTAAATTTCTCGGAAACGATTCAACATTTTGTGATGCATTTGGTAGAAAACATATCTTGCAAAAAAATCTGATTTACAAACAATAAAAGTATTCACCTCAGAAATTGCAACTTTGCTAGACCCTTGCAAAGTAGTAAAGTTGCATCGATTTCTGTAAACACAACAATAATATTTTGCACAACTTTTGCAAAATCGTCAGAGTAGAACCAATTGCAAAATTATCAGAGTAAAAAGGAATAAAGTTGCAAAAATTTGTATAATGTTGCCAAAAATATGTAAATAGTACTAAAAAATAAACTCTTAAACTGAAAAACACCACGTAAAAATCAAATTCAACGTAAAAAAATAGTGTTTGGAATTTAACAACAAAAAAAAAAAAAAAAGTATTTAAGTAAAATAAAAGGAAAATATTAATAAATATAAATAAAAATAAAACTGATTAAAATGAATTACATATATAAATAAAAAATATATCTGAAATGAATTATAACTTTTTTCAGTGTATTGAAAAATATGTTTTTACTTTTTTGCAGAGACCGGATTTTAATACAAAAAATCTTTTTATTTCAATCAAAAAACAATCTTTAATGTTCAAAAAATAATAAAAATCCATCATGATTATTTTTATTTTCATCAATAGTTTAATTTTTTTCATCATGATCGAAATAAAAAATATAAATATCTTTTGTGATATTTGAAAATTATTTTGAACTTTTTTCATCGGATGGACAAAATTCTAAACAAAAACAATTTCATTGAGTAAAAAAAAATATTTTTGAAACAAAACAAAAGTATGAATAAAAAAAAACAATCATTCAAAATTTTTTTTGAACTGATATTTATTTTTTTCATCATTGATGGATATTTATTTTAAAAATCCCTCACATATTTTTTTTCAACAAATGAAAAAACATTTTGAACATTAAAGATATTTATTTTGATTGAAAAATAAAAATAATACGTTTTCGGGTGCTTGCTTTTTTGGCCAATGAAAACAGTGAAAAATTGTAAGGGTTGCAAAATTTTGAGTAGAATACCTTTAATAAAAATTTATAGAAATTACGTTTGAAAAATAAATGTATAAAATAATAAGGCAAAAATGTAAATAAAACTATAGTAATATTTTTACATTGCAATTTCTATTATACATAAAAATTATTCCTAAGTAATACAATTTTATTATACCCCATTTACATTTGCATAATTTAACTGGCTAAATTCGAAAAAACTACTTTAAAAAACCGTACCGTTTACATTAACACTAAACTGGTTTTTTATGATTTGCGGTCCACACGAGCCTTTTTCTTGTTCGCACATTGAACAAAATGTTGTGCGTACATGAATTTGGATAGTGTGGACCCAAGTTGTTCATGTTTTGTTCTTGTTCGCACACCGTTGTTCGCACAATTGTTCGAGCAACCATGTCTGCCATCAAACGTCATTTTGTGTGCGGAAGAAAAGGCGCTGCATGTAAAAGTATCGAAGCGACACTGACGACAAACAAAAAATTATGATGTACAATCACATGTATTTTACACAATTATCCCAAATAACTTACGTCGAGTCTATATTAGAGAAATTTCTATCAAGACAAACGTCAAATTTTTGTTTGAGTTGCAAATAATTTTTTATCTTTGTCAATTATAGGGGAAAACGTATGTCATAATAAGCCATGCAAAAAGTACCAACAACAATCAAGATGGCGTCTTTTACTAAGCATTATCAAGACAAAGTTGTCAGAGCTCGAGCGCTGACAATTTTCTTTTAACGCTGCAATAATACTGACAAATTCAGTCTACATTAGACAAATCTTTATCTTGATAAAATTTTGACGTTTGTCTTGATAAAAATTTGTCTAATGTAGACTCAAAGTTACATAGAGTTGCCATCCAAGAGCATAAATAGAGTTGTATATGATATATAAACAAGTTAAATAACTGTTTTTTTTTCTTTTTCATTTAACTAGCTAAATGATTTGTATGAAAAAAAAGTTAAAAACCAGAAAAAATAACTAGTTAAGTGAAAAACCAGGTTTATTCGTAAATCTATGGGGTATTAGAAGAATCAATAACATTAAGCTTCTTGATATATAACAACAGAAATTCATATAAACAATTTGTTTCAAAATAAGGGATACAAAATTTAAAATTTGTTTTCCTTATAATAAAACATTTTTATGTATTAAGTTAATGTATAAATTAATATCTTATGAAAAAACATTCAGTTGTGTAATTAACGCAGTTTCTATATAATTATAATTTTGTTCATATAACACCTTCTTGATTTAGTTGTATTTGATATCTTACAGCAGTAGCTTTGGTTCTTCACGTTCTGGTACTCGTTCTCCATCAATACCTAGACGTCGCGGGTCTCCGAGTTTTCTGGATCGTCGCCGAATTACTAGGTAAAATTGCTTACAAAAGTTGCAGAACACGTATGATTTAATTGAAATATTGTTTTATTTAATTTTTGATTTTTCATTGTTTACTTTAATTTGTTTTATAATTTTTTTCTTATTGTAGCCGACATTCATCAAGTCGTGATCGAAGACATTGATTATTTATCAATATCATTTTGCTTTATATGTATTTTCCTAAAAAAATATAATTGCACAACGTTTTTAAATGATTTTGGGTTAAAACCCATTATAATTTGTATTCTTGATAAAGTCGTTTTAAATAATAAAAATAAAATATTCAGTATATTTTCATAAACTATTAATTTTTTTATTTTATTGGTAGATCCAAATACTCTTTATTTCTTTTTTATAATTTGCAGTAGATGTTTAATTAAACATTTTATGTTTTACTTAATTGAATTTTTAGTTATATTGGTAAGTTTCATTTCACTTTAATTTCGCTAAAATCCTAATGCTTTTTAGTTAAACCCAAATACATAACTTAATAATAAATAAAATAATTTTCTTTTTTGAAATAGTGCCCGCAAACGTCCTATACCATATCACCGCAAATTGCCATCCGATGTTTCTAGCTGCTACTGTTCAAGTTGCTGCAGTCGTGATAGCTCTCCACGTTCCCGTTCTCCTTCGCGAAGCAGTCGGAGCCCTTCGAGAATTTTTTAATATTTATTTAACTAGTCAATCTGTCGGTCATTATTGGTCTACATTAAATGCTATTCAACAGAATGCATGAACTTGTTTTTAAAACTCAAAGTCTTATTTATTAATTTTAAGCTTTTTAAAATTTTTTCTTGCTAGTCCTTTCGAATTAAAATGATATTACATACATATTTAAATTAATTATAATATTCTTCATTTAAAGTGTATTATACAAGTTGTTTATGTAATTTTTTGTTTTTAAATTAATTTCTTATTTATTTTATTATTGATGTTTTTATGAAATAATCTTACTATTTTAGTACAATTATTTAATTATATTTTAATTTATTTATATTTATTATAAAAATTATTCCATTAACTGAAAACAGAGAAAAATAAAATGAAGTATGTATTTGTTGCAATTATTAAAAATATTAATAATGTGTATTTAATATTAATGTATATACGGAACCTTAATTTTCTGCAGTATTCTTTACATTTTCAAAGTACTAAAATGCTTCTAAGAGTGTAGTGACTTCTCACATTCACTATGTCAATTTTGAACTGATTTTGATATTAATAAGACTTTTAAATAATTTCATTCGAAAAATTTCAATAATCCGGGATATTTCGTTAATTTTTTGGTCTAAATAAAAATAAATCTAATACAAAAAAATCGTAATATTGTAGCTGTAATATATCACACGGATAAATAATTTTTAAAATTTTGATGCATTTTAACATTTCTGTGCCACTTAATTTTAAGAAGTAATTTCAATTTAGCAATTTTCGGGAAAACATATTGGTTTACAACTGTTGTTTAATGATAATCAATAATCTAAAAAATGAATGTAACAAATGCCTTAAACTCACATTTGTTAATAGGAAGTTAAAATGTATTGAACGATTTGATTTTTTTTAAATTTTGAGTGATCTTTTAGCCAAATTTTAAAAAAATCATACTTTTGAAACAAAGAATACATGTAGAATTTTTTATTCGAATTAGAAAACATTATATATTTGGAAAACATCATAAATATCCAGCAAAAAATAATAATAAAAAATTGAAGTGGTTCAAAGTGGTTGTCATTTTCAGGACTTCTAATCAATATTAAAATCAAATTCATTCTTAATGCCTTTTTAAATTCTAAATTATTCGTCATTATGGAACTGATGAAAATGAACATCCAAAAATATAATTTAACTATGATCTAAAATTTTTTATACTTCACTCATTTTCTAACTTTTTATGAAATAAATATACGGCCTATCCCACGATGTCGCACAAAAAAATTCGTTCAACAAAGTATGGGAAACAAAAACAAAATTTGAAATTTATTTGTTGTTTTCCAATGTAAATTGTCAAAACTAATTTTTCGATCGACATCGTGGGACAGACCGATAATTTTTATTTAAATAAATAATCGTTTTTTAATCCCACGAAAATATTGCTTTCGAAAACGAAAAAATATGCTTTTTTAATGCAAATTTTTATTTGGAAATCATCTTAAAAAAAGTAATTTCTTTCACCAAATCATGAAAAGCCGTTTCTTTGAATTTTCGCATTAACACATGAACTACAAGGGCACGCTATTGTTAAAAACATAGTACATGTTTCACCTAAAATCAACATCATCACTTGAACTCTTGATTAAACTTCATTTTTGTCATGTAATTTTTTGCTGAGTGTAATAAAATGTTATTATAGTTAGAAAAATATCTAAAGATTACTTAATCATATACTAGACAGGAAAATGGAATATCTAAATCTTTTAAAATTTTCCCCAAAATGTTATATGTATTTCAAATTCTTAACACGTCTTATCTTAAACATCGCTATTAAAGGAATAAATTGTTATCGACCAGTAAAAAAACATTTTTGTACATTAATGGCAAATTTACATATGCGGAAAAAAACTGCAACAAAACTTTCGGCGTTGGTTTAAAACAGTGTGTTTATGATATGGCCACATGTTTTCTCCTAATACTGTCGAAATTTTATGAAAATCTGTCTTCTGGTTTCTTCAAAATGTTAATAAAACACAAACTAATTTGAAAAAATATTTGTAATTTATATCCACCAAAAAATCGTTTATATTTTAATTCAGATGACATTGTTGGTCAAAGAAATATTTTTTTCGGTAGATTCATAGAAATAATACAAAAAATTACCAATTCTAAAATGTAATTTGAATTAATTTTTTTTAATAACTGTGTACTTATCACAAAGACATTTTTTTTTTATTAATTCTTCATTTACATAACCGAGCCTATTGGGGCCTTATATGGCTAATCAAAGCTACTAAAAATAATAACAATTTCAATAAAAAGTAAAAACTAAAATAAAGTAAATAACAAAAATAAATAATTATTAACTAACATTAATAATAAATAATAGTAACAATTTGTATTAAAATGAGATCAATCAATATCTAATATAACCATAATGAAAGCTGGAGCATCTATATAATCAATTATATTTAAAAAAAATGAAAAATTGTGCTTCTACAAAATTCCATTCAAAATTATCATTCATTTTGGATGGCCACATATCTTCTCATTATAATGCGCAAAATTGGCATGAAAATCGGAGTTCTAGTTCTTTTCAAAATATTTACATGAAAATAACTACATTTTTCCAAAAAATTTTAAATTTTTCGATGATTTACATAGTTACCTCACTTTAAATTATTTATATTTCAACTCAGAAGATAATGAGTGTCAAAAAAATTTACGTTTTCGATAGATATAAATCCATTTATAAAAAAGGTATAAAAATTAAAGCTAAAATTTTAGAAGAACAATTTTTTATGAATCAAAGTCACTTTGCGGCGATTTTTTAACTTTTCAAAATTGTTATTTTATTGCACTTTTATTAACATATATAGCTTTGCAATGCGGAGGAGATGGATTTTATAAAAGTAAATATCGAGGTATATTATGCAACGATGAGTTATTTATATTCCAAATTAATTTTATATTCGGATATATGCTTTTGGGAGGTGAAAAAATCCATGAAATAAATCAATGAGTGTGTGCCAAACGGTAGCAAAGTATGTAGAAAAGTAAAATTTTGATGTATACAAATGTATAGAAAATATCGACAATCAATAATAAATTTAAATATTATAAAATTCTTTGTTAATTTTATCGTTTCTTTTTAAAAAGTATTAATTTTTTCTATAAAACAAATAATTATTCAAAAATATATTTTATTTGTTAAAAGTGCTGTAAAATTTTATTAACAAATTTGTCTAAAATTATCATGGAAGAACGTTTTCATTTGGCACAGAAAATTCTGAAATTTTTTCACCATAGAAAAATTAAAATTTTCCATAGAACTTTGGCACACGCTCAATGTGTAAAAATTAAAAATCTCAAAATAATTTTAAATTAAAATCGGTTAATAAGTTTGGAATAAATTTAAATAGATAAGTGTTGGTAAAATCCTTTCGACAAAATTCCAAGGTAAACTACTATATAATAACCGAATAATAAGTTCGGAAATTTCCAACATCGAGTTTTTAACTCACGATAAAACGGTCCTTCGACTGCTGCAAAAGTGAACAAAACTGATCCAAATATAGGGCATGGAAAAATAACATAAGAATGAGGTACATTTTTGAAGAAATTAGACAAATCTTAATTTTGTTTCAATTTTATTCTGCATACGTTATGAAATAGAATGGTAAAAATTTCTAAAATCAAGGTTTGTATTTAATAAAAGTAATAATAAACCAATAGAACATTTGACTGAATAAAGCAATTCGACATTGTTATTTTGTCCCTAGTATGTAAAAATATAATACACACAAAAAATCCATAGGTAACATTTCCTTAAAACTTGGTATAAAATTAACTAAATAAAAGGCTAGAATGGCAGTTACAAAGTTTCTTATATAATATGCTAATAATTTTAGGTAATTTCTATGTTCTAAATATTACCTAAAGCCTTTGGTTAAGTACATAAAATATTTTTTTAATATTACAAAGAAAGTTTATACATTATTTTTTTTTTTTTTTTTTTGTGGCAAATTTACTCTTTTTGTAAATGGTTGAGTTTGCTAAATTATCTCCTTACAATATCGTGCAATGCTTCATTGCAAAATATTTTTTGCACCCTTGCCGCTTTTGACAACTTCACTTTAAAATTTGGTTGGTTTTTGACAATTTTCTACGCTGGTCCTGCCGAATTCGGCCACTAAACTTTAGAGACGAGGTTAGTGCCTACGATGAATTCTGTAACCAAATTTTGCAGTTAAGAATACTAGCTTTGGTTTTGTAGAAACAAAATACTTTGTTTATAAATATACTTATTAAATTTATTTTATTTTATATAAGCTTTGGAAATTTTGTTTTTTGTAAATGAAAAAATTGTATATAATTTTTCAATTGTTTAATAAAATATCAAACTGAAACATCAATTACAATAGGTTTGACCCAATGCTGAACCCATTGATATGTCTGATGAATTGTCCGTTCCTATTTTTACTAAAAATAACGTTTTTATATATATTTTTATTGAATTTAATTGTGGTATATACATAATACTGCAATTAAGCAGTTATAGTTTTTAATTTATTTCGAAGACGACATCTAATTCCATAAGTAATATAAATTAGGCTTTAAGGTAAGATATATTTTTAAAATGACTTATTGACTTAGGTAATAAAACTTAATTTTCATTCAAAAAGTAATTACCTAAGCCGACTTAGGAAATATTACCTCGACTATTTTTTGTGTGTAGCATTATAATATATGAATAAAGATTGCGGTAATTATCCGGTACCCCATCTTAATCTCCGTATATATTTAATTGCAGTATATACATAATACTGAAATTAAGCAGTTATAGTTTTTAATTTATTTCGAAGACGACATCTAATTCCATAAGTAATATAAATTAGGCTTTAAGGTAAGATATATTTTTAAAATGACTTATTGACTTAGGTAATAAAACTTAATTTTCATACAAAAAGAAATTACCTAAGCCGACTTAGGAAATATTACCTCGACTATTTTTTGTGTGTAGCATTATAATATATGAATAAAGATTGCGGTAATTATCCGGTACCCCATCTTAATCTCCGTATATATTAAAAGCCACTTTAAACTGTAATGGCTACTTTTTGTAAATAAAATCTCATAAGGCAAACTTATTCATTATCAAAAATACACTTTCAATTGCAAATATACTATAAGAATCTCTCGAGATTGAAATCTTTTTACTCTTCAAAAATTCGACAAAAGTTAAGATTATCGGAACTATTGATTTTTATACTGATTAAATAGTTATTTATCTTATGTTAAATCAGTAAAGGTATTCACCTCAGAAATTTGCAACTTTGCAAGACCAAAGGTCAAAGTAGAAAATTTGCATCCATTTCTGCAAACATAACAACAACCACATAGAATAAATTTTGCACAACTTACTTTGCAAGGATCAAGCAGAGTTGCAATTTCTGAGGTGAATACCTTTAATATTTAAAATTATATAAAAAGCAGTCCTTCCGGTAATCTTGATTTACACAAACAAATTTTTGTTTTAAGATTTAGCACTAATTAGTAACTAGTAAATCGATTTCGATTGTGGTCGAAAATCGATTCTTCTTGTCAAAAAACAATCATTTTGTAATCGATTCTTACCAGCCAACTTTATACTGAAATCGACTTTCGATTAATGGAGAAATCACAGTGAAGTAGTTTTTTTGTACAAATAAATTGCAGAAAATTCAAAGGCAAATTTTAAACATTCTAAAAAATAATTATTGGGATAATTTTTAAAAAGATTTTTATAAAGAATGTTACTAATGCTCAATAAAAAAAAAAACTTCTGTAAAAATTCATCTCTCAAGACCCTGTTTAACAGTTCTGTTATATCTGTAGTCGGCAAATTTCTTGCGCACTCATTCGTCATTTCGATCACACGAATACCCAGTTACTTAATCTGAGTATTATAGATAGATTGAGTGCAGTTGAGTAGAAATTACGACTTCAATACGTATGAATTCCGCTCCTTAATTGCGGTATGACCGTTCGAATAAAATCGATAGTCTATCTCTTCCAAAACAAGTGTCCTTTCTAGCAGAAAATATTTCGGACTCCGTTCCAGCCTCAGTTTTATATGTAATATTATAAATCATTGCATATTCGGTAAAATGTTTAATTTACTTTCAATATTTATTACAAAATACATACATTTGAATTACATGCTGATAAATTTAAAATATTTAATGACGTTATAGAAAACACCAAGAAAACCTCCAATAATAATACGAAAATAAAAGAAACAACAACAAAAGAAAAATTACAAAAAATTTCAACAAACATTGACAATATCCTAAACAGCCAACAAGTCATAAATACTACAAAGCCATAAATACTACAAACAACTACACAACAAGCAATAACACAACACATAACCCCAACAGGCGCGGATACAGCTCAAGCTTTTAGGGGAGGAAAAGAGAATGATTTTCTTAAATATTTCCAGAAATTGTATGATTTAATACAGATTTTTCATTAAGCGTTTTCATTTTGGGGAGGCAAATTTCCTTTTATCCCTCCCCGTGGATCCGCGCCTGCCCCCAAACAACACCAGGCAGGATTGTAAACAGAACAAGCGAAATCGTCACAGAAGAACTAAATATGGATCTGTAAAATCTAATAAGAATGAAAACTTATAATCCTAATCTAAGCAAAATAACAATTAAAATTTTACAGTGGTACTTTAACAGTTTTAATAGCAACCTTCATGAATTACAAATTCTAATCCATACACATAATCCCGAAATCATTGCATTACAGGAAACACACCACTCAATTTATCCCATACAACTTAATGGATATACATCTAACTTATCAAACAACTTACGCAATCGCGGTGCCACCGGTTTATTTATAAAAAATAATATAAGTCACCCATTAAAAAATTCTACCAATAACTTTTCTGTTACTGTATCGGTATACCTGAACCCCTCACAGCCTCTCCCAATCACAGAACTATCAACAATCTTCACAAATAGCAACCAAAAGACAATCATATTAGGGGACTTTAATGCCCACTCAACACTTTGGGGATCAACGGTTACATTAACCAGAAGTTAATTAATAGAAAATATGTTAAAACAATCTAATAAGATTTTACTCAACGATGGATCTTCCACCCACTATTCAACAACATCAACATTTACACAGGTTGACATATCATTTCCCTCGGCAGTCATATCACCTCAGTTATCCTGGAAAAATTACTATCACCTACATGGTAGTTACCAAATTTCTAAAATGCATTAATAAATCTATTTAACATCTTTCATTCAGGCATCATACCACAACAATGTAAAATATCCACAATAGTACCAGTACCTAAACCTAAAAAAAATATAAACTCAATAGACGGATATCGTCCTATCCCTCTCATACCATGTGCATCAAACTCCTCGAAAAAGTAATAGTCACAAGAATAACATGGTTTCTTTTAAAAAATAAGCTGTTAAGCACTTACCAAACTGCCTTTAAGCCTAACAAGGGAACATTAGATACCCTAACATATATTGATCATATTACAGCTTCCACCTTATCTCATCGAAATCATCTATCAATTCTATCAATAGATTTTGAAAAAGCTTTTGTCCGGATTGGGGTACATACCATAATCTCACAACTAAAAGAATGGTAGCTTGATAAATAAATAATTTATTTTGTATACGCCTTTTTAACAAAGAGAAAGTTTACAATCATAGTAAACAACGTATATTCTGACATTAAACCACTATTCAATGGGATCCCACAAGGTTCTCCACTCTCGGTAATACTCTTTCAAATTGCTACCGACAAACTTAACAGAATAATTGCAAACTAAAATACTTAAAACATGTCTTATACGCAGATGACTTATACATTATATGTAAAAACAGTTCAAATTACATCCAAAATGAAATAGATTCTCTCTTTTCTGAATAGAAGTTTGGTGTAATAACACCGGTGCTAAAATATCTTTTTCCAAAACCAAATGCCAACAATATCTTTATACAAGATAATCAAATTGAAACCGTAGAATCCCTAAAAATTTTGGGTATTATTTTCAACAAAAATTTCTCACGGTCACAACACTAGACTACTTAAACAAATCTTTAATTTCCCGTTCAAATTTATTAAAAACTTTAGCCGCAAAAAACAGTAACACACACCTAACAACAATGTTAAATACAGCACATAGAATAATATTGTAAAAAAATTGATTATACACTCGTTATATGCGGAAAAAACTCCAAAAACCAACTGAACAAATTGAAGCCTTTTATAATTCAGCAGTTAGAATCAGCCTCGGAGCTTTAAGAACTACGCCAATAAAAAAATATCTTAGCTGAATCCGGATTACCTACTTTGCAACAAAGAATTTACTTTCTAACCTCCAAATTCATTGTAAAAATAATATTCCCTGCAGAACAACATCTTTTGAATCGTATAGCACACATCCAATCACAAGCGCCTCTCAGTTTTCCATCCACCTTATGTCTATCTATAAAACAAGCTACCGAATTAGGTATCAACACCAAACCTCAAAAAATATATATTTTCCATATGAACCCAGCTGGAAACTACAACACCAACAGTTTTATACAGGACCTAATTCACTTTCCTAAAGACTCCACCTCCAACCACACATACAAATCCATCTTTAATATTTCTTCGACATTTAAAAACAAAAATTGGAAATTACTATTTACCGACGGCTTAAAAACATTCTTCTCCACATTCTTTGCACTTATCAACGAAAACCTACGAACTGAATTTTTAGCACAACTAGACCACAGATATTCTATCTTCACCGCTGAATCAACAGCTTTTTTTTACACACTTAATAAATACAAAATATTCTGGGAAAATATATAGTATGTACAGGCTCAAAATCCACCATAATGGCCATACAAATTATTAAAAACAAAAACACCACCATCTCAAAAATAAAGGACATGCTTATAAAATTTCATACCAAATTCAAAATAATATGGATTCCAAGCCACATTGGAATAGAAGGTATCACGCTAGCAGACGAAAGAGCAAAATTTTCATCCCATGCCCCTATTATACATTAACAAACATCCTATAAAACTGACATTATAAAAATTATTAATGAAAATTTATCAACAATTAAATCTGAAATCTGGAATAACTACCATCACTACTACAAAATCATCAATCCAAACAATACAAAACCAATTTATCCTTCAGATACATCAAGATTAAATTTGCAAAAATATGTCCGACTAAGGTTAGGACACACCTACATCACAAACCGCCATTACTTTAACAACTCTTTAGCTGAAAACTGCCCACTATGCAATGCAAATCCCATAAATATAAACCACCTAATTTTTAACTGTAATATAATTAACAACGCACAGCTAACTCTTTTTAATAAAATATGTTTTATCCTTGCAGGCCACATGTCCATTAACGACACTTTCATCGAGGATGTCGCCGAAATTTGTCGTCCAGAAAATGCATGTGGAGGACAAGTTTGATTAAAAGTCACCTATATTCTCATCTTACCCCATTATCGTCGACTGTAATAACAAAATATACTGAATTGTCGTACATCGAATCATATTCATGACAACATCAGTTAAATGTACAGCGGTAATGTCGTGAATTAAACCAAACACACGTCATGCTGCATGACATTGTCAACCACAACTATTTTTAAAAATATTTCACTATCAGATAAATATAAGCATTTATAAAATAATAAAAAAAATAGAGAATGTTGTAGCTGAAGTGGTTAGTGCGCTTGACTATTCAATAAGGAAAAGAGAAATTGGTGGCCTGGGTTCAAATCTCAGCAGAATCCAATTTATTTTTCTTAATATGGTTAACGACAATATGCATGACGCATCGCTCAGGTTATCGTTGATGACTTAAGTGCCCTTTGTTCGAAAATATCACCAATGTTTGTTCGGAGCTGTCGTATATGTGTCAACGAAGACTGTGTCAAATCATCAAGGCATCGTCGATATTTTCTGCGTGACACGGCCTGCTGGCATAGATCTTTTAAGCACTATCAACATATATAATATCAATGCAATACAAAAACTATTTAAACAGTGTAAAATATTCCACCTAATTTAAAAATAATATACTAATTGCATATACAGGCCAAAAACCACAGTAGTTAGAGCCAAAAATGTTATTTTTATATTCATAATTTATTACGTTTCATAAATTTTATAAATAAATACCCATTACCAATTTTAATTCCGTCATTTGCATCACAATAAAATTATTCAGCGTATCAAATACTCAATCAACATTTTTAACTGAACCTTTAAAGAATAACAACTCCTTTTTAAACGTAAATTATATCCACAATTATACCACATACCCGCTTCTAAAACCTTCAAACTCTTTAATACCATCATTCGCATTACAAAAAAATACTATCTATCATTCAACAAAACAAATATTAAAACAATCCTCTAGGATAACTACGTGTGTTTTAATTTGTATCCTAATGTAAAAAAATAAATGGAGTTAAGAACTGTAATTTGCAATGTTAACCCTTTTATCCAAATTTCAAATATTTTCTGTCTACATTTTTGTGTATGTCTTACCGTACAATTTTTATATACATATCTATTAGCGGCTTATGCAATCATTTCTCTATTTTAACACCCTTTTCAAGCTATTTATAAGATGAACTCCAAACACTTTTATCCCTACAAATAATTCAATGTTTTTTGAATTGTCTACTTCAAAACATCTAAATCAATAGTACAATCAAATTTATTCTGAATGTGATTAAAATGAAGTCAACAAATTTTATACTGTTAACACAATAACTATTGGCGTCTTACTTTAAACATTGCGATAAAAGACAAATTGTTATCGACCATTTCAAAAAAATATTTTTGTACATCAATGCAAATTTGCGAATAAAATTATGCGTACATTATGTAACAGAATGGTAAGAATTTCTCAAAATCTGTATTCAATAAAAGTAAATTTTTATACTTTTTAAAGCAATTGAACAAAACAGACACAGTTATTCATCATTATCAAATACGCACTTTACATTGCAAATATGCTATAAGAACCTTTTGAGATTGAAATCTTTTTACAATTCAAAAATTCGACAAAAAGATCATCGGAACTTTTAGTTTTCATACTGATTAAATAGTTATTTTCTTATATTTAATCAGTATTTAAATTTATATAAAAAGCAATCCTTCCAATAATCTTGATTTACGTAACAACCCAGCAAAAATTGTTTGAAGTAGTTCAAAGGAACAAGTTATTCAATTATTCAGCGTATCAAATACCAAAACCCAGCAAAAATTGTTTGAAGTAGTTCAAAGGAATGTAATATTTTCATGATTTCTTTAGAACGTATGCGTATCTTAATTACTTCCCTAAACATAATTAATTTATCATTTGTGAAGTCATGAAAACAACGTTCAATGCAGCATTTAACTCTAGTTTTGGTAATTGACTTTAACTCGATTGTGCTTGTAAATTATTTAATATTACGCATTTTTCATAATCAAATTAAAGGTATGTGCTATTTGTTTAAAAATTTTTTGATAAAATTGACAGTCTAATTTGTGTCCGATATAATCTTTTGATATAAAAAATTGCTTGTATTAATATCATAATAACTAAAAAAACGTAGTCGATTCTTCAAATATTCATGGGTTTTAAGCACTCATTTTAATGACGAGTTGTTTCTATAAAGTGAAATCATGCACTTCAATGAAACACCAATGTTAAAATCATGCACTTTCTACCTAAAAATGAACCAGAGCAACATCACGTGAACTCATGCATTTACTAATTCTTGTGTGTCTTTTTTGCTTGGAAATTTTTTGTTCAAGGATTTCTTATTGCACTAATAAATAAGCCTGATCTCATATGACAAAACTGCATTATTTATATAGAATCAGGTTCATACAAAAGAAGTTGTGTTATACATAAGAAAATCTAAATAATCCAAGAAATCATAATCCCAAAGTTTTTTAAAATTATTACCTATTTCCAACTAAGCCATTACTACCTGTACATAGAATTCCTTGCGTAGTTACTCTATTATCAGATTACAAAAATATTGTATAAAATGTTGACTTACTTTTTATGTAAATTTTGCTTTTTCTATTACCATCACGTATGAGTTTATAGTACAAAAGTTGTTCCACTTTATGTTGATCATTTTGCCATGAGAATCTTTTTAGAAAATCATTTGTAATTTCCATTGTTTTCCAATTCGATTTCCATTATTATTTCACATTCTAATAACATTTGTTAAAAAAAATTTGTGCTCCAATTAGATATTTTGCTTTTTATCCCATACAAAATATTTTCTCCATTTTTTGAAGCGTAGCTCAATCAAATACTTGCATGAAATCTCATATACGTATATTTCATCAATAAATTATAAACGCACGACATTTATTTACGTTAAAAACAAGAAATATAATTATAATACGCAAATTAAAAACGAAATTGTTTGTAAAAATATAAAACGAAGCTTTTCTTCTTTGACGCCCAAGCAGATTTTTCTTTTTCTTTGGTTTATGTCATGAACACAACCTTATTGTCATGTATATCAGTGGTGGAAAATGCATATTTTCATTTGTAAAGAAATGTTTGAAATTTTCTTTGGAAAATTTTTAGATTTAATTATTTTTACCTACATATTGGGATCATACAACAGAACAGAAGCACTGTTTCATAAAATTATGTACATATATATGTGCTGCAGAATGTTATCAAATTTGTGCAAATTTTTAAACATTATCTTTTAACAACTTTCTTTGAAAACTGCAATTTATTGCTTATTTTTCTATTCAACTATTTTTATTTCGCATATGCATTGTAATCTTATAAAAATTAATCGAAACTTAAGCAAAAGTTTTAAAAACTTCCTTAAATTTTCATTAAGTATAATTTAATAATACTTATGAACAAATTTTATTTTTTATGAAAAATGTTTAGGGAAAAACAGTCATGTTCGATTCATAATATTTATTAAATATAAAAATATTTGTATTCGTTAACTTTCATCAACAGATAATTTTGCAAATTATATTGTGGGTGAATGTGGAATGTGTAATACGCTTTTAACAAGCTGCCGTAATACTAAATTACTCCATTATACACCGGGATCATACAATTTGACGCAGTTTGACTTTCTCATGTTTGTGTTCCAGGTTTTTCAAATATAGACTATATGAAACAAGAGAAAAATGTAATAAAAATTAGTTTATGTATGAAATTTATTTTTTTTTAATTTAATACTTACCAATTGCAAACTCCGTTAAATTTTTTATTAGCTCCTTTATCTTTATATTCCTGCTTAACATGAAAAGTTTTGTAAATAAATATGTATCTATTTTATTAAATTAAATTTCAATACCTTATATCAAATTACTAATCGACTTAGACAAGAAAGCCTAGTATTCAATAAAAGTGCAGCCAACTCTATAATAAAAATCCTATGGTGAATATAAATTTAAGTACATTTTTAAACAATTATGCTCCTTTGTGGATCCTATTAGTAGTTGACTTGCTTTTTTTATTATTCGGTTTTAAAGAAAAAATAACTAATACCCTTGACTCATCATAACTAATTTTCTTTCAAACTTAACATAAGCTGTGTTTTGTTTCTCCCACTGAGTGTTTACGTTGACTGTTAGCAAAAAAAATTACAGTAACCCGATTTGGGAGCACTTTATATTTATTTGTAAATTGCAATACGATATTTAAGCAATTTGCTTTAGAAAATAAAAAATAATCTATATTTTTATTTGAATTTAATTTTTATATTTGTTTATTTCTTGTCATTATTATATTCATAATTGTATTTGTGTTCATACATTGGGAGCACTTTTTTCGACGTTAAAATTAACATGTATAATTCTACTAATATAAATTTAATATTTGTATGAAATTACCTATGAACGTTAGCAACAAAACACAGCTATAAATAATGTAAATTATGGAAAATTGCTATTGAATTATTTATATGAGCAACACTTACATTGATAAAAATTTTGTTTGCCGGCGGTAAATTTAATTATGTATAATGAGCTACAAACACATTGATTATTTTGTTTGCCGGCGGCGAATTTCCTCGGCGCAGGACTCTGACACATTCATGACGTATGTTCAGTCAGCAAAAAGTGTATTTCAATGCGAGGCGCCATTTGTAAAATTAATATAAAAAAATGAGTGAAAAAGTAAAGAAGAAGACAATTTCGTTCGTCAACGCAAAAAGTAATATTAAGTAATGTTCAAACAAAGTATATTTACGAGAAATTCACAATACGTTATAAGAAAAAAAAAGGAAAATGGTGAAAAAGAAAAAAGAAATTGCAGTTGGCAACAAAGTGTATTTTAATGTGAGGCGCCATTTAATTTCAAAATATCAATAATATGCAATGAGTGAAAAGATAAAAAAACAATTTCTTTTGTGAATACAAAAAATAAAAAAGTAGTGTTTAATAAAATTAAAACTAAAGTAAATTTATGAGAAATTTCCGTTATAAGAAGAAGGAGGAAAATGAATAACAAGAAGAAAAGAAAAATAAATTACTAAAAAAGTGTATTTCAACGTGAGGCGCCATTTATAAATCAATATACAACGAGTGATGAAATAAAGAAGAAGGCAATTTTGTTTCTGAATGCTAAAAGTTCAAGTGTACACTACGCTATAAGAAGAAGCAAAACGATAATTGAAAGAGGGAAAAAAAGAAGATCGTAGCCAATGCCAAATTCTTATACCGAATTTTAATAGTAATTTCTGTTGTAAAATATGGTGAGTTTAATTATTTATATATTTTCAGTGCATCAATGTTTAACGTTTCATTATATATTTTTTACAGAAATTTCATCATAAATTCCAACTTGATTTTTCATTGATCGAATACGTTAATAAATGCACCTAGTGAATGAAAAAATTATACAAACAATTTTAAAAAGCATCTTAATTTAAAATGAATTCATGAGAAAATTACTTGTATAGACACTACGTTATAACAAGATGGAGGAAAATGAAGAACAAAATAAGGAGAAAAAATATATTATTCAAGTTGTTAGACCGAATTGTAAAAGTAATTTCTGTTGCCAAATATAGTGAGTTTAATGATCTTTATATTTTTAGTACATAAATATTTTACTTTTCTTTTCATTATATATTTTCAGATATTTCATTATAACTTTTACATTGATTTGTCATTGCTGGAACATGTTTACAATAGCACCCAGAATATATTTTGTGTTATATTTTAATTTCTGTGTTTATGACAAATCGTTTTCTTCTACAAAAGAAATTTACTTGTGTATAATCTTCATCGATAGCAAATTTAGAAAAGATCGATTCCATGATAATGTAATAACACGTCTTGTAAAGTCAAATTCAAAACAGAAATCGAAATGTTGAAATATTTCTTGAAATGCTGCAATATTTGTTGGATAATTTGCGAAATTTAACACCTATATTTGTCAATACGATATTCTGTGCACAATTCGTTACACAATATGAAATAATCCTTTAATATTCTATGCTTTTTTTGATGAAAAATTAAATTGAAAAGGAATTATTAAAAATCGTTTGAAAAAGTGTGTGAAACAATTATAAATAATTTTTGCTCAAGACGCTGATCCATTCAACACGATCAATGGAATAAATCTTATTGTTAATAAAATACCATGTAAATGTTGTACATTAAAAATTAAAAAAACTACGTAAATGTTATGTTTATTTTTAGATTATAAGAATTAAATAAAATTATAGCTTGAATTCTATTATACTTAGTACTTGAAATACAATGTTATCAAAAGATTGAATTATATTTCTAAGCTGGAATTCAATTACTTTTTTTGGCTGGAACTGCACTATGATTAAATACTTGAGGGTAACAACATTAACATTGCTATTTTCGACTTGTCATTTTGTTTTAAGGAAAAACTGATGATTTTGGCAATATCATATTTGCTGTATGAGGCATATTTTATAATAGGAGCGTTGGTGACATATTTAGCCGCTGCGTCAGCTAATGTATTATTATTAAGAAGAAGAAAAAGAAAGGAAAAAAAGAGGAGGAGAAGAAGAGGGAAGAAGAAAAAGGAAGAGGAAAAAAGGGGAAAAAGAAAGAAAGGGAAGGGAAAAAGAAAAAAGAAAAAGAGGAAGAAGGAGGAAGGAGGAAGGAGGAAAAAGAAAAAGGAAGAAAGAAGAAGGAAAAAGGAAAGAAAAGAAGAGAAAAAGGAAAAAAGAAAGAAAAGAAAAAGAAAAGAGAAGAGGGAAAGAAGAAGAAGAAGAAGAAGAAGAAAAAGAAAGAGGAAAGGAAAAGAAAAGAAAAAAGAAAGGGAAAGGAAAAGGAAAAGAAGAAAGGAAAAGGGAAAAGGAAAGAAAAAAAGAAAGAAAGAAAAAGGGGAGGAGGAAAAAAGAAAGGAGAAAGAGAAAAAAAAGAAAAAAAGAAAAGAAAAAGAGAAAGAAAGAAAAAGGAGAGAGAGGGGGGGGAAAAGAAAAAGAAAAGAGAGGGGAAAAGAAAGAAAAGAGAAAAGAAGAAAAAAGAAAAAGAAGGAGGAGGAGGAAAAAGAAAGAAAGAGAAAAAAAAAAGAAAAAGAAAGAAAGAAAAAAAGAAAGAAAGAAAGAAAGAAAAGAAAAAGGAAAGAGAAAAGAGAGAAAGGAAAAAAAAAGAAGAGAGAGAGAGAGGAAAGAAAAAAAGGAGAAAGAAGAAAGGAAGGAGAAAAAAAAAGAAAGAAAAGAAAGAGAAAAGAAAGAAAGAAAGGAAAAAAGAAGAGAGAAAAAAGAAAAGAAGAGAAAGAAAAAGAAAAGAGAAAGAAGAAGGAGGAGGAGGAAGAAAAGAGAAAAAAAGAAAAAAGAAAAGGGAAAGGGGAAAAGAGAAGAAAAAGAAGGGAGGGAGGGAGGGAGGGAGGGAAAGGAGAAAAAAAGAAAAAGAGAGGAAGAAGAAAGAAGAAAGAAGAAAAGAAAGAGAAAAAAGAGAGGAAAGAAAAAAAGAAGAAGAAGAAGGAGGAAAAGGAAGAAAAAGAAAAGAAGGAGGAGGAAGAAAAAAGAGAAAGGAAAAGAAAAAGAAAAGGAAAAAAAGAGAAAGAAAAAAAGAAAGGAAAGAAAGGAGAAAAGAGGAAGAAAAAGAAGAAAAAAGGAAGAGGAAAAGAAAAAGAGAAGAAAAGAAAAAAAGGAGGAGGAGGAGGAGGAGGAGGAGAAAGAAGAAAAAAAGAAAGGGAAAAGAAAGGAAAAAAAGAGGGGAAGAAAGAAAGAGAAAAGGGAAAAAGGGAGGGAAAAAGGGGGAAAAGAAAAAAAGAAGGGGAGGAGAAAAGAGAAAAAAAGGGAAAAGGAAAAAGAAGGGGAGGAGAAAAGAAAGAAGAGAGAAGAAAGAAAAAAAGGGAAAAGGAGGAGAGGAAAGAAAAGAAAAGAGGGAGGGAGGGAGGGAGGGAGGAAGGAAGGAAGGGAAAGGAAAAAGGAGAAGAAGGAAGAGAAAGGAAAAGAAAAAAAGAAAGAAGAAGAAGAAAAAGAAAGGAAAAAAAGAGGAGGAGGAGAAGAAGAGGGAAGAAGAAAAAGGAAGAGGAAAAAAGGGGAAAAAGAAAGAAAGGGAAGGGAAAAAGAAAAAAGAAAAAGAGGAAGAAGGAGGAAGGAGGAAAAAGAAAAAGGAAGAAAGAAGAAGGAAAAAGGAAAGAAAAGAAGAGAAAAAGGAAAAAAGAAAGAAAAGAAAAAGAAAAGAGAAGAGGGAAAGAAGAAGAAGAAGAAGAAGAAGAAAAAGAAAGAGGAAAGGAAAAGAAAAGAAAAAAGAAAGGGAAAGGAAAAGGAAAAGAAGAAAGGAAAAGGGAAAAGGAAAGAAAAAAAGAAAGAAAGAAAAAGGGGAGGAGGAAAAAAGAAAGGAGAAAGAGAAAAAAAAGAAAAAAAGAAAAGAAAAAGAGAAAGAAAGAAAAAGGAGAGAGAGGGGGGGGAAAAGAAAAAGAAAGAAAAAAGGGGAAAAAGAAAAAAAGAAAGGGAGAGGGAGAGGGAAAAAAGAAAAAGAAAAGAGAGGGGAAAAGAAAGAAAAGAGAAAAGAAGAAAAAAGAAAAAGAAGGAGGAGGAGGAGGAAAAAGAAAGAAAGAGAAAAAAAAAAGAAAAAGAAAGAAAGAAAAAAAGAAAGAAAGAAAGAAAAGAAAAAGGAAAGAGAAAAGAAAGAAAGGAAAAAAAAGAAGAGAGAGAGAGAGGAAAGAAAAAAAGGAGAAAGAAGAAAGGAAGGAGAAAAAAAAAGAAAGAAAAGAAAGAGAAAAGAAAGAAAGAAAGGAAAAAAGAAGAGAGAAAAGAAGAGAAAGAAAAAGAAAAGAGAAAGAAGAAGGAGGAGGAGGAGGAAGAAAAGAGAAAAAAAGAAAAAAGAAAAGGGAAAGGGGAAAAGAGAAGAAAAAGAAGGGAGGGAGGGAGGGAGGGAGGGAAAGGAGAAAAAAGAAAAAGAGAGGAAGAAGAAAGAAGAAAGAAGAAAAGAAAGAGAAAAAAGAGAGGAAAGAAAAAAAGAAGAAGAAGAAGGAGGAAAAGGAAGAAAAAGAAAAGAAGGAGGAGGAAGAAAAAAGAGAAAGGAAAAGAAAAAGAAAAGGAAAAAAAGAGAAAGAAAAAAAGAAAGGAAAGAAAGGAGAAAAGAGGAAGAAAAAGAAGAAAAAAGGAAGAGGAAAAGAAAAAGAGAAGAAAAGAAAAAAGGAGGAGGAGGAGGAGGAGAAAGAAGAAAAAAAGAAAGGGAAAAGAAAGGAAAAAAAGAGGGGAAGAAAGAAAGAGAAAAGGGAAAAAGGGAGGGAAAAAGGGGGAAAAGAAAAAAAGAAGGGGAGGAGAAAAGAGAAAAAAAGGGAAAAGGAAAAAGAAGGGGAGGAGAAAAGAAAGAAGAGAGAAGAAAGAAAAAAAGGGAAAAGGAGGAGAGGAAAGAAAAGAAAAGAGGGAGGGAGGGAGGAAGGAAGGAAGGGAAAGGAAAAAGGAGAAGAAGGAAGAGAAAGGAAAAGAAAAAAAGAAAGAAGAAGAAGAAAAAGAAAGGAAAAAAAGAGGAGGAGAAGAAGAGGGAAGAAGAAAAAGGAAGAGGAAAAAAGGGGAAAAAGAAAGAAAGGGAAGGGAAAAAGAAAAAAGAAAAAGAGGAAGAAGGAGGAAGGAGGAAAAAGAAAAAGGAAGAAAGAAGAAGGAAAAAGGAAAGAAAAGAAGAGAAAAAGGAAAAAAGAAAGAAAAGAAAAAGAAAAGAGAAGAGGGAAAGAAGAAGAAGAAGAAGAAGAAAAAGAAAGAGGAAAGGAAAAGAAAAGAAAAAAGAAAGGGAAAGGAAAAGGAAAAGAAGAAAGGAAAAGGGAAAAGGAAAGAAAAAAAGAAAGAAAGAAAAAGGGGAGGAGGAAAAAAGAAAGGAGAAAGAGAAAAAAAAGAAAAAAAGAAAAGAAAAAGAGAAAGAAAGAAAAAGGAGAGAGAGGGGGGGGAAAAGAAAAAGAAAGAAAAAAGGGGAAAAAGAAAAAAAGAAAGGGAGAGGGAGAGGGAAAAAAGAAAAAGAAAAGAGAGGGGAAAAGAAAGAAAAGAGAAAAGAAGAAAAAAGAAAAAGAAGGAGGAGGAGGAAAAAGAAAGAAAGAGAAAAAAAAAAGAAAAAGAAAGAAAGAAAAAAAAGAAAGAAAGAAAGAAAGAAAAGAAAAAGGAAAGAGAAAAGAAAGAAAGGAAAAAAAAGAAGAGAGAGAGAGAGGAAAGAAAAAAAGGAGAAAGAAGAAAGGAAGGAGAAAAAAAAAGAAAGAAAAGAAAGAGAAAAGAAAGAAAGAAAGGAAAAAAGAAGAGAGAAAAAAGAAAAGAAGAGAAAGAAAAAGAAAAGAGAAAGAAGAAGGAGGAGGAGGAGGAAGAAAAGAGAAAAAAAGAAAAAAGAAAAGGGAAAGGGGAAAAGAGAAGAAAAAGAAGGGAGGGAGGGAGGGAGGGAGGGAAAGGAGAAAAAAAGAAAAAGAGAGGAAGAAGAAAGAAGAAAGAAGAAAAGAAAGAGAAAAAAGAGAGGAAAGAAAAAAAGAAGAAGAAGAAGGAGGAAAAGGAAGAAAAAGAAAAGAAGGAGGAGGAAGAAAAAAGAGAAAGGAAAAGAAAAAGAAAAGGAAAAAAAGAGAAAGAAAAAAAGAAAGGAAAGAAAGGAGAAAAGAGGAAGAAAAAGAAGAAAAAAGGAAGAGGAAAAGAAAAAGAGAAGAAAAGAAAAAAAGGAGGAGGAGGAGGAGGAGGAGGAGGAGGAGAAAGAAGAAAAAAAGAAAGGGAAAAGAAAGGAAAAAAAGAGGGGAAGAAAGAAAGAGAAAAGGGAAAAAGGGAGGGAAAAAGGGGGAAAAGAAAAAAAGAAGGGGAGGAGAAAAGAGAAAAAAAGGGAAAAGGAAAAAGAAGGGGAGGAGAAAAGAAAGAAGAGAGAAGAAAGAAAAAAAGGGAAAAGGAGGAGAGGAAAGAAAAGAAAAGAGGGAGGGAGGGAGGGAGGGAGGGAGGAAGGAAGGAAGGGAAAGGAAAAAGGAGAAGAAGGAAGAGAAAGGAAAAGAAAAAAAGAAAGAAGAAGAAGAAAAAGAAAGGAAAAAAAGAGGAGGAGAAGAAGAGGGAAGAAGAAAAAGGAAGAGGAAAAAAGGGGAAAAAGAAAGAAAGGGAAGGGAAAAAGAAAAAAGAAAAAGAGGAAGAAGGAGGAAGGAGGAAAAAGAAAAAGGAAGAAAGAAGAAGGAAAAAGGAAAGAAAAGAAGAGAAAAAGGAAAAAGAAGAAAAGAAAAAAGAAAAGAGAAGAGGGAAAGAAGAAGAAGAAGAAGAAGAAAAAGAAAGAGGAAAGGAAAAGAAAAGAAAAAAGAAAGGGAAAGGAAAAGGAAAAGAAGAAAGGAAAAGGGAAAAGGAAAGAAAAAAAGAAAGAAAGAAAAAGGGGAGGAGGAAAAAAGAAAGGAGAAAGAGAAAAAAAAGAAAAAAGAAAAGAAAAAGAGAAAGAAAGAAAAAGGAGAGAGAGGGGGGGGGGAAAAGAAAAAGAAAGAAAAAAGGGGAAAAAGAAAAAAAGAAAGGGAGAGGGAGAGGGAAAAAAGAAAAAGAAAAGAGAGGGGAAAAGAAAGAAAAGAGAAAAGAAGAAAAAAGAAAAAGAAGGAGGAGGAGGAAAAAGAAAGAAAGAGAAAAAAAAAAGAAAAAGAAAGAAAGAAAAAAAAGAAAGAAAAGAAAAGAAAAAGGAAAGAGAAAGAAAGAAAGGAAAAAAAAGAAGAGAGAGAGAGAGAGGAAAGAAAAAAAGGAGAAAGAAGAAAGGAAGGAGAAAAAAAAAGAAAGAAAAGAAAGAGAAAAGAAAGAAAGAAAGGAAAAAAGAAGAGAGAAAAAAGAAAAGAAGAGAAAGAAAAAGAAAAGAGAAGAAGAAGGAGGAGGAGGAGGAAGAAAAGAGAAAAAAAGAAAAAAGAAAAGGGAAAGGGGAAAAGAGAAGAAAAAGAAGGGAGGGAGGGAGGGAGGGAGGGAGGGAAAGGAGAAAAAAAGAAAAAGAGAGGAAGAAGAAAGAAGAAAGAAGAAAAGAAAGAGAAAAAAGAGAGGAAAGAAAAAAAGAAGAAGAAGAAGGAGGAAAAGGAAGAAAAAGAAAAGAAGGAGGAGGAAGAAAAAAGAGAAAGGAAAAGAAAAAGAAAAGGAAAAAAAGAGAAAGAAAAAAAGAAAGGAAAGAAAGGAGAAAAGAGGAAGAAAAAGAAGAAAAAAGGAAGAGGAAAAGAAAAAGAGAAGAAAAGAAAAAAAGGAGGAGGAGGAGGAGGAGGAGGAGGAGGAGAAAGAAGAAAAAAAGAAAGGGAAAAGAAAGGAAAAAAAGAGGGGAAGAAAGAAAGAGAAAGGGAAAAAGGGAGGAAAAAGGGGGAAAAGAAAAAAAGAAGGGGAGGAGAAAAGAGAAAAAAAGGGAAAAGGAAAAAGAAGGGGAGGAGAAAAGAAAGAAGAGAGAAGAAAGAAAAAAAGGGAAAAGGAGGAGAGGAAAGAAAAGAAAAGAGGGAGGGAGGGAGGGAGGGAGGAAGGAAGGAAGGGAAAGGAAAAAGGAGAAGAAGGAAGAGAAAGGAAAAGAAAAAAAGAAAGAAGAAGAAGAAAAGAAAGGAAAAAAAGAGGAGGAGAAGAAGAGGGAAGAAGAAAAAGGAAGAGGAAAAAAGGGGAAAAAGAAAGAAAGGGAAGGGAAAAAGAAAAAAGAAAAAGAGGATGAAGGAGGAAGGAGGAAAAAGAAAAGGAAGAAAGAAGAAGGAAAAAGGAAAGAAAAGAAGAGAAAAGGAAAAAAGAAAGAAAAGAAAAAGAAAAGAGAAGAGGGAAAGAAGAAGAAGAAGAAGAAGAAAAGAAAGAGGAAAGAAAAGAAAAGAAAAAAGAAAGGGAAAGGAAAAGGAAAAGAAGAAAGGAAAAGGGAAAAGGAAAGAAAAAAAGAAAGAAAGAAAAAGGGGAGGAGGAAAAAAGAAAGGAGAAAGAGAAAAAAAAGAAAAAAGAAAAGAAAAAGAGAAAGAAAGAAAAAGGAGAGAGAGGGGGGGGAAAAGAAAAAGAAAGAAAAAAGGGGAAAAAGAAAAAAAGAAGGGAGAGGGAGAGGGAAAAAAGAAAAAGAAAAGAGAGGGGAAAAGAAAGAAAAGAGAAAAGAAGAAAAAAGAAAAAGAAGGAGGAGGAGGAAAAAGAAAGAAAGAGAAAAAAAAAGAAAAAGAAAGAAAGAAAAAAAGAAGAAAGAAAGAAAGAAAGAAAAAGGAAAGAGAAAGAAGAAAGGAAAAAAAGAAGAGAGAGAGAGAGGAAAGAAAAAAAGGAGAAAGAAGAAAGAAGGAGAAAAAAAAAGAAAGAAAAGAAAGAGAAAAGAAAGAAAGAAAGGAAAAAAGAGAGAAAAAGAAAGAAGAGAAAGAAAAGAAAGAGAAGAAGAAGGAGAGGAGGAGGAAGAAAAGAGAAAAAAAGAAAAAAGAAAGGGAAAGGGGAAAAGAGAAGAAAAAGAGGGAGGAGGGAGGAGGGAGGGAAAGGAGATAAAAAGAAAAAGAGAGGAAGAAGAAAGAAGAATGAAAAAAGAAAGAGAAAAAGAGGGAAAGAAAAAAAGAAGAAGAAGAAGGTGGAAAAGAAGTAAAAGAAAAGAAGGAGGAGAAGGAAAAGAGAAAGGAAAAGAAAAGAATGGAAAAAAAGAGAAAGAAAAAAAGAAAAGAAAGGTAAGAAAGGAGAAAAGAGGAAGAAAAGAGAAAAAAGGAAGAGGAAAAGATAAAGAGAAGAAAAGAAAAAAAAGGAGGAGGAGGAGGAGGTGGAGAAAGAAGAAAAAAGAAAGGGAAAAGAAAGGAAAAAAAGAGGGGAAGAAAGAAAGAGAAAAGGAAAAGGGAGGGAAAAAGGGGGAAAAGAAAAAAGAAGGGGAGGAGAAAAGAGAAAAAAAGGGAAAAGGAAAAAGAAGGGGAGGAGAAAAGAAAGAAGAGAGAAGAAAGAAAAAAAGGGAAAAGGAGGAGAGGAAAGAAAGAAAAGAGGGAGGGAGGGAGGGAGGGAGGAGGAAGGAAGGAAGGGAAAGGAAAAAGGAGAAGAAGGAAGAGAAAGGAAAAGAAAAAAAGAAAGAAGAAGAAGAAAAAGAAAGGAAAAAAAGAGGAGGAGAGAAGAGGGAAGAAGAAAAAGGAAGAGGAAAAAAGGGGAAAAAGAAAGAAAGGGAAGGGAAAAAGAAAAAAGAAAAAGAGGAAGAAGGAGGAAGGAGGGAAAAAGAAAAAGGAAGAAAGAAGAAGGAAAAGGAAAGAAAGAAGAGAAAAAGGAAAAAAAGAAAGAAAGAAAAGAAAAGAGAAGAGGGAAAGAAGAAGAAGAAGAAGAAGAAAAAGAAAGAGGAAAGGAAAAGAAAAGAAAAAGAAAGGGAAAGGAAA